>VXAD01012237.1:6309-16882 GCA_013399195.1 Dicrurus megarhynchus
AATACAACATAACATCGCTTATCCCAGCATAGACTTAGCCCATTGAACATAGAAAACCTTATAACCCATTCGATGTTACACTCCAAGAAAAGAGGGTTAGAAGAAGGAGAGAAAAACTGAAAGACAGGAAAATTATAAAAAACCAGACATAGCTACCAACTCCCAGATTCCAAGGATGCAAGGCTCCAAGATGAAGGTAGGGTTAAAGGACAACGTGCTTGCCTCGTGGTGAGTCTTCTTAAAGCCCCAGGTGGGACCTCCAGTCTCTCGGGCACTCAGGGGTGGACTAGATGACACTGGAGGGCTGCCTCCAGTGAGCCATGATTGACAGACACTGGGGAGCTGGGGTGTATGGGAGCAGGGCACCACCTTACCAGGGCAAGGCCTGGCCTACCCCCTACCACACATCCCAAGCTCCCAAGATGTCTCGAAACAGATCACCTTTCCCAGCCTCTGACACAGATAACTCCAACCTGAAATCTCTCTTAATGTAATTGAATGGGGCTCATTCTCCCACCAGTTTACTTCGAAACCAGCACATCTTTTGGCGCCCAGTGTAGGGCAAGAGACAGAAGTCGGAATTACAGCTTGGTTCTAAAGCATTTGTGTATTGGGATACAGAAACTCCCTGATCATCATGATGCTCGATGTATTCGTGTGGATGTTGTACTGTACCCTATATATATTTCCACACATGGGGAACTATTTGCCCATCATGATGTCCTTTTTAAGGCCAGGGAGAGGAATCAAAATTGCTTTGTTGATATGTTTATCGCATGATAACATCAGAGGCAATGAATTTCATTTGGAATATATATTCAGTCTTGTTTGCCTGTGCTGACCAGATCTCACCTCTGCCAGGCCTGGAATGAGCACCTTTCTGTCACAAATTTCTCTCTTCTGTGCTTATCTCAAGTTCCCGCTGTGGTGGTTCATCTTACAGCAAGTTCTTTCCACTGTAGTCTTGATAGGGCTTGAGACAGGCAACTGTGCTCTTTAAGGCCTTACAGACCTCTGGAGGTCCCTTCCAACCTCAACCATTCTGTGACTCTGTGAATATCCCTTTGGTCTGTTAGGGACAGCTGTCCTGGATGTGTTCCCTACCAACCTCTTGCTCATCCCCAGCCTACTGGTCTTTGGGGGAAAAATTATTCACATCGAACCTGCTCCCTTTGGCTTGGAACTGAGGCTACCCCACCACTCTCTCTGCCACGCTTACTTGACCAGAAGTGACCCCTTGTCCGCAGAAAAAACTCCCATCCTCCTGTCTCTGACAATGATGTAAGGTGGTATAGAATAACCTCCAGGTCCTGGCCACAACTCCACCATGCTACTGTAAAAATTACCCCTGTCCTGACTGGAAACAGGACAGATTGACCATCTACAACCTCTCTGGGCAACCTGTTCCAGGGTTTCATCACCCTCAATCTAAAAAAATTTCTTCCTTGTATCTAATCTAAATCTATACTCCTTTAGTTTAAAACCATTACCACTTATCACTACAGGCCCTACTAAAATGTTTGTCCCCATCTTTCTTGTAACTCCCCTTTAGGTAGTGGAGGGTTGAGTTGTTGACCACTCTGGGATCTGCTACTCAGTCAGTTCTCAATCCACCTCACTCGTCTATTCATCTAACCCGCACTTCCTGAGTAAGCCTATGAGGATGCTGTGAGAGACAGTGTCAAAAGCCTCACTGAAGCTGAGTTAAAAAACATCCACTGCTCTGCCTTCATTCATCCCGCTTTCGCCATAGAAGGCAGTCAGGCTGGTTGGTCAAACATGACTTGTCTTCAGTGATTCCATGCTGACTACTCCTAATCATCTTCTTGCCTTCCGTGTGGGGACAGATGGCCTCCATCACCTGTGCAGGGATTGAGATGAGACTGACTGACCAGTAGTTCCCAGAACGGCCTACTATATATTCCCCCTTTAACATGTACCTGTAAGGCCCCAATAAAAGGACTTTACAGTGGTTCATGTACTCTGGGTTAGATGCACAGGAGAAATACCAACCAGATATTCTCAAGAGGTCAAAACAGGACAAAAGTTTACTAGCAAACTTCAGAAAAATCAGGGAATTTTGGCAAAAGGTTTACTACAACATCCAATGAACATAAAACACTTCCCACAGCATTAATTTGACCCATTTCACCTAGCAAACTTTAAATCCATTAAATTACTCAAACTGTTCTAAGAAGAGGGAATCAGAAGAAGGAGAGAAAAGGTATAGAAAAGCACACATATAGCTACCAACTTCTGGGCTCCAGCAGTGTTCATATAGAAACTCCAAGAGGAAGATAGTGTCCAGATGAATGTCCTGGCCTCCTGCTCAGCCTTAAATACCCCTTGGCCTTCATGACCCTTCCCCCCAGGTGGGTCTTCTGGTCATTTGGCCACTCAGGAGCTGAGTTAGGGCAGAGTGGGGCACTGCCTCCAGTGTGCCAATGATTGGCAGCTTTGCCAGGTTGGGATGCAGGCTCTAGGGCTGGGGGGATGTGGGGCAGATCACTGCTTCACCATAGCAAGGCCTGACCTGCCCCATCCCACACACACATGCATCCCAAAATGCCTGGAGACATCAATCTTTCCAGTCTCTGACAACCACTCCGGGGCTCAAGACATTGACTGGGGTTGTCAGTGAAACTGTGGGAAAAACAGAAACTGTCCAACAATGTTTTTTCAGTGTTAGAGAATCGCAGAAGTCATTACTTTATTCTGGCCAGGATGTTGTTCCAGCCAGGATGTGCAAAAGCAATCACTTCATCCACACATGCCTGGGTTCTGCAGTGAAAATCATTACATCACACATGGTTCTTTATTAGACTTTTCACATATTTATACAGACAAAGCCCAAAGAAATTCTCATTCATTGGTCTTAAATTACACAATTCTTAGTATTCAATCTCCTATTGGTTATTGATCCCTTCATCTTTGATACTAATTTGGTCCTCATTCTTCTGTTCTCTTATCAGTCTTTTCCCTAACCAGATGTCTCCGACTGCGCCAGGGGTTGATGTTTAGGGGTAATGTTTGCAATGGTTGTTATCTCCTGTGTATGTGCTGGCTACTCCCAATCTGTCGATGTTAAACTCATCAGGCCTCACCCAGTGAACAGGGTTTTAGAAAGATGTCCGGGGTTACAACATGGGGTGTAACCAAAGTATGTAATTTGCCACCATCTACATCACCTTGTGATGAACTGTTAAGATGGGTGGAGCAGTGTTTATTTATCTTTGCCATGACTCAAAAGTGATAACTCCCTCTAGGGAAGCAGCAGCACCACCCACCCTGATGGGGTCATTTTCCCAATTGCCGGTAAGGGTTCTCCAGGTCCTCACTGAGAATCCAGTGATTGTGGACTCTGGATGATGGTAAAGTATTTAGGCAACTGGTGTATCTTTCTCAATCACTATTCTCTCTCTCTCATATAATATTTACATGCATTACCTTGCTTATTTTTACCTGTTGTTAAAGCCAAACAAGTAATAATTTACCAAATGTATCCTTTTACTTCTGTTTTGCCTCAATATTAATAGTAAAACAAGACCATTCTTCCTATTGGTGTCTGTGTCCATTCTATTGCCCCTGTTGATTGGCAAAACAGACTACCACCCTAACCAACCAGGTATCAGGTTGTACTCTGTGGTTTTAAGCCAGTCTTTCTGTATCCATTGCATTTATTGTAATCTTTTTTCTAAATTGTAACTCCAACTTAAAATCTCTCCCAAAGTATTTGTGTGGTAACGGCATGTGAGGGGTATCAAGGCAACAGGAGGTAGCTGCTGTACCCCAAATCGTGCACCCCAAATCGTCTCTGGAGAGGGACGATTCAGGTGCAGGCTGGCTGCTAGCAGGCTCCTCTTCCTGCCTTGCGCTGCTGTTAGGTGCTGGTGACATGCACCCCCACACCCAAGCCAGATAGCTCAATATTACCAGAGATAAGGAGCCAAGGAGGGCTCCCCACTTGCCAAATGTTCCGCGGTTGTAAGAGACAATCCGAAGATCCCTCATCTGCCTCACAATCATCGACGAGGACAGAGACTGAAAGACACTAAAAACCCCAAAGGGGGAAAGAGGGGACAGGAGTCCTAGCCAGACCAAGGTGGGATGCCTGTCAAGTGCCCGCAGGTATGCACGCTGAACGAGATGCTCTGATGCTGTTCCTTGATGCCCAGGCTGAAAGGACGGCACTGGAGCGAGAAGGAACGTCCTGTGCACCTGCCCTGCAAACAATGGGCCTCACAACACAATGGTTGTAGATTTCCTCACCTCCTGACCAGATGCCCTCCGCTTCGATAAAGACTATAAAGGGACTTTCTGAGAAAACCCCAATGAGATCTCCCCATGGAAAGAAGACGGATCTATTGGCAGGACCACGAGGGTTCCGCCTCGCCATCAGTAGCTATTACCCCACCCTCTTTCTCTCTCTATACTTTGTTTCTTTATATCTCTCTCTCTCTCTTCTATCGCATAATTGTGTTGTTGGCACTCAAATAAAAGTGCACTGTGTTGATTTAAACTATAATCCCCTTTTGTGTTTCTTTTGCACTCTGAGATCGGTTAATGAACCATCACGATTCCCGTTAGTGTTAGCAGATCGTGACAATAGTCAAGGTTTATTTCATCTGCCACAGAGATGGCCAGGTGAAGAGAGTGACAACGTGGTCCAGGTCGGGTTTCCATAGGGTTCAACAACCAGTAATCTGAGGGCATAGGGGCGGTACAGAGGCGGGACCAGGGAAGGGAGCCAATGAGCAGAGGGAAGGGGCGGAGCAGGGGAACCAGGTCAAGGAAGCAGCCACATAGGCTGCTGGAAGAGGTAGTTTTCTTCAAACAGAGTCTGGGGGGTGTGTAATGAATTGTGGGAGAGGCTTTTCCTTCACTTTTACAGAGATAATAATGATATCTCAAACATCTGAGTTTTTCCACCAGCAGGCCTCTGCCACTTTGGGGCTCTCTGGCTCAGCAGCTGACTCAGTGTCCCCAACATTTCCCCCTTCTGTATTCAAAGGGAAAGCCTCTCCTGTTTGCTTAATCAGGCACTTCTTCAGGCAACCAGAAAGACTTAAAACTATAAAAATTATGAGAATCACCCACAGTCCAGCTTTGAGTAAGGATACCACCCACCCTCCAAGTCCCCATTGTCTGAAAAGGTTTTCAACCCAATCTGATTCTCCTTCTTCCTTCAGTTCTTTTATTTGGTCCTTCATTTTTTGTATCGTGTCATGGATGCTTTGGCCATGAGATGACAGGTTAAAACAGCACAGACCTTCAAATTCCTCACAGCCATGTCCATGGGCTAATGAAAGAAAATCAATTGCCGCTCTGTTTTGCAGCATGGTATGCCTGGTGGTTTCTTCATCTTCAAGTAGTTGAGGGAAGGCACTCGATGTTAAGTTAGCATGCTATCCGACCCAGCACTCAAGGTGGGTGAGTTCACCTAGGGTTTTTGCTGCTGCTACCCCAGGTAGGAAAAATGATGCAGTGATCCTTTTAGACAATGACCAACTAACAACTTCGCTAACACAGTTTGGGTCCAATTGCTCTATACTTCTCTTTTGATGGGCCAATTGAGTATGGTTTTCCAATATATAATTTGGGTTTTGTTGGGTGCTAGTACAGAAAGTTTGCCAAGAGTGCACAGTCCCTCCCAAAACTGGGATGGGCTATCAGACCATGCCTGATTCCCACAAATCAGGAACCTGCCCGTAGGAACCACTTTGGGATAAATGGGTGACTCAGCTGGGATGAGGTGCTCATCTCAGCACCAATTGTTAATGGAATATACTTTTTCACGAGGTGTCACATCTCTATTATAATTCGATCTCTGGTGTTTTGCACTGGATAGTGTCCCTTTACTCAGGCTGAAGAAAAACCTGAGGCAGTGGGTAGCCTGGGAGGACGCCAGTAGTACCAATTCATGGGGTTCCTCTGGTGCTGTCGCTAGCGTATTCATCCATTTCTCCCAAGCATCTACCGGGTAGGGTACCTGACCTGAGAAGAGTGGTTCATCCCCACGGAGAGGGATGCCCACCAGGCACGACAAAAGTGGGTCATCAACATTGCCCATTGACAGGCACATGTGGTCTTGCTGGAGTGCTTTTGCCAGTGTGACCCATACATTGGCTCTTGGCTGTGGAATAATCCATGAGACGACCTCTGATGGTAACAGGATCCAGGAGATCAGGAGAAAGCGAAGGTAGACAGGTGCAGGCATGGTGGTGAGTGAGGTATGGGTAGTCCTGTTTCTGTGGGATTTCAAGCAAAATTATTAAAGAAGGGTTTTTCATGATTTTTCTTTTTCCCTCTCATCCCCCCCTTTTTTTCCTTACATTCATGAGGTAGTTAGCACATGGGTAAGGGTGTTGTGGGGTAGGGAAACACAAGAGAATAATATATAAGGTGCTTTGGGGTTTCAGATTTTTGGGAGACAGCCTGGAGGTAGCACAATTGGAGACGTTCACGTGTCTAGTATCTTGCGCCGACGTCTTCTCCAGGCGGCACTTGTTTCTTTGTCTGCGGTCTCCTTGTCACAATCTGGGGTGTTGCCTGTTGTTTCCTCAGGGGCTGTCACCGATGGTCCAAGGCAGGGCTTCACGTTCTTTCCAGGTATCCACTTGGGTCCTGAAGGTGTGGAAACACAGGTGTATCCCCTCCCCCATACGATTAGTGGGAAAGGGCCCAAAATCTGGGCTTTCTGGATCTTTGACCAACACTGGTGGTTGTTCTTTTCAATTTGGCCTGGGTCGAATTAGTGAAGTGCTGAAATACTGGGGGAGTAGGCTCTGAGAGCTAATTATTCAAGAAATTTGTTGTGAACAGGGCCTTACAGAGTCTCACAATGGGAGAATTGACCTCTGTTCCTCCCTGCTGTTGGTCCAGGACTCTTTTAGTAGTTTGATGGGCTCTTTCAACTATAGATTGACCTGTGGGGGAGTGGGGAATGCTTGTGGTATTCCAAACTAAATACTAGCCACAAACTAAAGAATTCTTTGAGTTTGTTAGAGATGTAAGCTGGACCATTATCAGTTTTTATTTCTGCAGGGACACCCAGGGTAGAAAAGGCAAGGAGAAAATGTTTCATAACATCCTTAGCCGTTTCTCCGGCATGCACTGATGCGAACACAGCTCCGGAAAACGTATCCATGGAGACATGTACATATTTTGATCTTCCAAATTGTGGGACATGGGTTACATCTGTTTGCCAGATTTCACAGCTACTTAGGCCCCGGGGGTTAACCCCAGAACCTAGCGATGGCACCTGGTAGCTTTGGCATCTGGGACAGGTTGCCACAATTGCCCTTGCCTGCTCTTTAGGCAGTTTAAACATTCTCATGAGGGCTGGAGCATTGTGATTGTAAAACTGATGGCTCAGCTTTGCTTGAGCAAATGTGTCTGGTACATTGGGAACTTGCACTGGCATAGCAAGAGTGTCTGCCCTCCAATTCCCTTCGGCAACAGCCCAGGGAGATTGGTGTGTGACCTCACATGCATTACGTGGAAGGGATGCTTTCAGTGGGAGAGTAGAAAAACAAGCTTCAAAAGCAATCTATTCAATTTTGGCTTAGACACCTCTTTTAACAGAGTGCTCTGCTCTGGCAATTAGTCCAGCTACATATGTTGAATCTGTTACCAAATGAATAGGTTCCTCAAACCTCTCGAAAGCTCCAACGACAGCTGTCAGTTCTGCAATTTGTGGGGAGCCATCCACTACCTGGACATCAGACTCCCATATCTTTGTCTTGGGAATCCTTCCAAGTCATCACAGATTTGTGAGAACTCCCCGACCCATCCGTAAAGACTGTTAGAGCTTTGAGAGGGGTTCGGCTTTGAAGTTTTTTCGGAGCCAAATGAAATGCCGAGTTTCATTTTGGATTGTGAATTGAGATGTTGCCTGAGTAGCTGTTTAGAGCAAACGGGAGGTGCTCATTTGTCTGGAGCAAGTGCTCCAGGACACCAGTTTTCAGTGGCAAATAAATGCATGTGAATTCACACCCCGCAAGGATATGGAGGCATGCTCTGGCTTTCATAATCAGTTGTGCCATCAGTTCCTGTGGTGTGGTGATGGTTTTGAATGGCTGATGCGGCAAGAAGACCCACTCTGTTATAAGAAGAGGGTCTTTTTGTTCAGCATCCCACTGAAAAATCAGCCCATGCAACTTGGGCGACTTACCCAAAACGACGAAACTAAAGGGCAGTTCAGGGCTGGTCCGGTGGGCTTGGCGAGAAGACAGGGCAAGCTGTACCTATTCAATAGATTCTCGGGCTTCCTCTGTGATGGCTCGAGGGAAGTCCAGGTCCTCACAGTGCTGTGTTGTCCAGTTGCCTGACCCGGCCTGGCAGCGACTGTGGGGTCCGAGCCTGCAGCTCCTGCAAGCAGGAGGATGAACAATGTAGAGGACTCAGAGATCCGGATCCCCAAAGGCAGGTGTTAGCTCTGCTGGAGGCAGCCTGCCCCAGGAGCGCTCTGCCTAAAGGCTATGCCACAAGCAGGAACAGAGGTGTTTCCTAGCGACGGCGAGAGCGAAGAGTGAGAGAACCAACTCTTTGCTGTGTTATTCCAAGTCCTTTATTTCCTTGCCCTGGGGGGACAAGGAGAATGCGGGGCTTGAAGGGGCACAGACAAAAGAGAAAGGCAAAAGGGAAAAAAGGGCAGAAGAAGGGACTTCAGTGTAAGATTTTTTTCTTTCTCCCTGCCTTCTGTGTGGTTCTGCCCACGACGGCTGGGATGGTGACGGTGACGAGACAGGATGGACAGGACGAGAGATCTCTGAAGGCAGGTCTTAGAGCATGAGTTTTATTGTAGAAGGGCAGGGGACCTGCTAGGAGCTGCCAGACGCAGCTCAAGGCAGGTCAGAAGGCAGAGAAGAAGAATACAGAATACAGGGCAAAGTAGGAATACAATACAGAATAAAGGTACAGAACAGAATCACAGAGCAGAATACCTTTTTTCCCGTTTACATCTCAATAAATCATCTTCTGTGCTGAATATTCTAACTTACATTAACCAATCTAGAACAAGCTACAAATCCTATAGCATTTACATACAGCCTATCAGAATCATTGTATTACCATATGGCGTTATATTTTAAACCCTAAAAACTGGTTTTTGGACCCTTTGCCAAGTTGGCAGGGTCTGCTCTGACCCTTGGACCTTTCTGTGGGCAGAGGGCTATTGTTTCATCAAAGGGGATTACTTTCAGTCGGCTATACCATTGTTTTCCAGTTGTTCAGTAACTGGGGTTTGGTATCTCAAAGCTTGTTTTCATCTCAATCTTGCCTAGATTTTCCATACTCTCAGCATCTTTTGCTAGGCACTCATAATTATATGGTTTTCTTATTTCATTGAGCCCAACACTTCAGGGCTTATTATCCAGTGGGAGAAGAGGTATCAGCAACCAATGGGGGAATGACGAGTGGTGACACGAAACCAATCACCATACAGTAAAGGCGGAACAATTCAAAGTAACCAACCATAGGAGTAACTGTAAGGAACTTTCCAGAACCGATTGCATATTCAATTAACCTTGTTATTAAACATAGGCTGAACTAGCCAATCTCGAACTTAAAAACACAGAATCCTCCAGAACCGGGACGGAGATGCAGTATGAGTGGCATCCAGTGGGCGTAGATGTCAAACCTAAGCCCCCGCCTCGGGCTCGCCCTCAGAGGAGGAGTCCCGGGCTGGGAAATCCACTCACTGGGTGTCACTCACCCGGAAGGTGGGCCGAACCACTGCAACACTGCAGCCTTTCAGGGGGTTGAACAGCGGAGCCAGATCCTCTGTTGTGAGTCCCAGCAGAGGATGAACCCAGTTGATAGAGCCACACAGCTGGTGCAGGCCCCTGAGAGTCTTTGGGTTGTCCTTGATGGCAAGCTGCTGGGGCACAATGGTCTATTCACTGATATGGAGCCCCAAATAAGTCCAAGGACACCTACATGAGGATCTTTTCCTGCTGTATTTCAAACCCTGCCTTTTCGATGGCCTAGACAGTTTTTTCTAGAGTCAAGTCTAGATAAGCATTGGCCAGTGCACAGATTAATACATCATCCATATAGTGGAGTATAATGTACTTTGAGAACTCTTTGCGAACAGGGGACAAGACACGGGCAACATTGACAGATTGTGGGCAAGTTCTTCATTCCCTGGGGAAGAACTCACCAGTGGTACCTGCGCAACGGAGCTTGCCGGTTGAGAGATGGAACAGAGAAAGCAAACCTGGGAGCATCATGGGTGTGCAGAGGTATATTGAAAAAGCAATCTTTGATGTCTAACACAGCAAGCTTCCACTCTGGGGTGTCACTAGCGGGCAGAGACAGAAGAAGAAAGTGACATGGACAGCTTATAGTGATATGAAAACTGACGCTTTATTAATTGACAAATTCGCTTATATAACTTAGCACGCTGGACTGGCATAAGGTCATTGGTTCACTGACCAGCCACCCCTCAGAGGGATTGGCTGAACCCAATAACACTTATTAACTTCAGATATTTTCTCTTTGGTATCAATAGTGTACAAAATCTCTTAACTGTTTTCCCATAGCGTCCATGAGAAAGCAAGGCTTTCACACA
>VXAD01012239.1:5982-27430 GCA_013399195.1 Dicrurus megarhynchus
AAAAAAAAAAAAAAGACAGAGAAAGAGAGAGAAAATGAATGAGTTATCAAAGATAGATACTGAGATCTATTTACAGACACATCAATATTTTTTTTGCTTGATTCATAATTAAATTGCCCTATGAACTGAACTGTTTTAAATTACTTTACTTTTGTGGAAGCTCATTGGCTTCCTTAACAGAACATGCCAGCACTTGAACAGTATTGCTTGCAGAATTTGTTTCTCATATTTCTTTGACAATCAAAGTTATACTTAAAGGTACAAGAACCTCAATTTACACTGATAAGAAACACTCAGAATATCCCACTGTGGTATTTCACACCCTAAACAAACAAGAAAGTACAGAGTGCACACAGAACCTTACTATGAACTTAAAATTACCTGCAGATTTACAGGACCACCATAGTGATAATGAACATAAGCATAAAAATGTTTTAAGCACTTCTCTGTCCAATGTTTCATATGTAAAAACCAGAAGAAAGATAGATCCAGGCCACAGACCTTTGTTGATAATTTTGTAGCAATAAAGCAGAACAGAGATCACTGGTTAAGAAAATAAGAATGAAAAAAGAAGATACCCTGTTTTATAAAAAGAGCAGGAAGATATTTCAGAATGCTAACCTTGTAATAATACACTATATATTTAGCACACTTTGGATTAGTACTGAGTAATTGGTAACTTTTACTCATTTATGTGTAAACAGTTGGATAATCAACATTTTACTATTAAAAAACCCCAAACAAAACAAACTCCAACAAACCAACAGGGCTTTCAAAAGTTACTACTGCTTTTGGGCACAGTTATTTAAGCACAACTACCTGATTTTCAGAGAGTAGATGCCTTCTGCAGGAAAAAGGAGAAAAGGGGAGGAAAAGATAAGCAATCTTAATATACCTACATGAATTCCCAAAAGTTAAAGAGCCTTAATTCTTTGTCATTTTCTAAGCTAAGGAGAGTGTCCTGGAATTTTCATTATTCTGAAAGGTTGCTGAAGGAAACTTCATCAAATTTAGTTTTGGATAGTAAATTAACATAGAACTATAAGTTCTCAGGAGAGAAATGTTCAGATTCTGTGGGTCCATACTAATACAAATCTTTTTATGAGACTACACCTAAATGGTAATGAACAAAAAATAACTAATTTAATAGCATACCTTTCCGCCTACAAAGTTAGGGACCTTGTTCTACACCAGGCAAATATCAATCTCTTACCAACAGGACAGCCTTGGACTAGGAATAAAGTGGTTGTGAGATGTGGACTTCAAAGACCACTTTGATCAATTTTGCTAGGTTTTACTCTCCTGTATTGCAATCCAAAGGAATAGGAATATTATTCATTTGAGATATCAGTGTAACTACCAATACTTTCAATTAACAAAGCTTAGAGAATCTGGAAAACATATAAAGTAGTGCATGTACATACATAAATACTACTTAATTTCAGTTTACAAAGCTGTGCTCTACAAAGATGAGGATACTCCACTTGCCTGAAATTTTTGTCTCGCTTAGATCAGTATCCAACAGCTGATGTCAGAGAAAAGGTTTGTTTGAAAAGTATGTCAGTAGAAAGCATTGTCATCTGAATACATCTAATGTTAACAGACGAGCATGTTGAAATAATGTCTTTGAAACACAGCAATTCTACAGATGATATCACACTATTAATTGCTACAGTGCAACTGAAATAGTCATTCTCTGTCTAGCAATACAATTTTACCTTAAATGGTATCAAGCTGGGAATTCTGGAAGGGTTCCTTTTGTTAATGGTAATTTTAAAAAAAGAAATAAATAAAACAAATTAACGTAAATCAACCAATGATTGCAGATAAGAATTATTTTCAGAATCACACATAGGATCAAGATACATATTTTAGTCCATGAATATAGTGAAATCTTTGGATGTGGAGTAACTGTGGCTGAGTCTTATGGCAGCAAAAGTTCCTAGAAAAATTATGACTACAGAAGGGAAACCAACTGAGACAACTGCAAGAAGCCATCCTTTTTCTTATTGATGTAATTCTGTATTCTCAAAAAAGTTTCAGAGTTATAGGCCCAAATACCCACTGAATAGAAACTGAGTACCTAACAGCCATATTCCGTGGATCCTTAAAAAAAAAAAGAAAACCATTTTGAAAACATAATTAATTTAGCCCCTTCCTCCCCTCGTGCTCAAGACTGACTCAGGAATAACTCTTCTGAATTCCAGACACTTGATCCCTCATCCCTGTAAGAACCACAGAACAAGTGAAGTTTGCCTAGATTGAAGAACGCCAAGCAAAGTTGGCCCTGAGTGTATGAACAGTGTTTCTCCTCCAAAGGCACTCAGTACTACTATTATATTTTGTACCACAGATTGATCAAAATAACTCAGTGTCATGGTTTGGCACAGCTTGGTTTTTAGTTAAGGAGAAATCCATCAGCCACAGCAGTGATTCTTTTGGAAGGGGGTGCTTAGAGCTTCCTCCAATCAACTGGCTAATTTGACAAAATCAATCAACTGGCTAATTTGAATATTGACAACTCTGTTAAGCCACTTAAGAAGCTTGACACGCCTCTGTGATCCACATTTAAGAACGAACAAATCCCAGGAAAGCTCTCTTGCTTCCGGCTTTTCCGAGAGGTAACTGTGGGGGGAGGGGGTGGCACAGTGCTGGCCCAGCAGGGCTGGGCCACAGCCCTGCTCTGTCGCGGTTGGCTGGGTTGGCCCTTGGCGTGGCAGCGCTGGCGCGGCCCCGGGCCAGCTGGGAGACAGCCACCCCGGAGCCGCACGGCCCTCCTCCATCCGCAGCCCTGCCCCATGCAGGCCAGCCCCGTGGCAATGCTCTGTGTGGGCAGGCCTGCAGCGTGTCTCGACCAGGCCCCCACCCCCTCCAGTGCAGCCGCTGAAATGAAATTCTACACCGAAAGAGCCCCGCCAGAGATCACGTGACCAAGAGCAAGCGGCAGACTCCTGATGCAAGGCCCAGGTGAGATTAACTCTTTTAGTGCAGTAAAATTCTCCAGAACAGATGTCTCTACAGACATCAATCCTCTCCCGAGTCAGAGGAAAGGGAAAGGTGAAGGCATGTGAAGAAAACACCATAGAGTCACTAAAGTCAGTGAAGAAGGAAGAGCTGAAGCCCAGAGAGAGGAGAAAGAGGAGATGCTTCACACTTAGGAGCTGAAATTCTTTTATAAAGCTATGGTGATGGGACTATGATACTTCAGAGTACCCTTCGTAATTTCATGAAAAGCGTGGGAGGGTGGAGCGTTCAAACTGCAACCATGAACAAAGGTACCCGTGCTGAAATAAGCAAATGTTGAAGTAGCTGTGATCTAATGAGAAGCTTGAACAGAGAAAGAGATTAGTGATGAAGACCCTTGCCCCAGGGAAAGAGAAGACCTCTGTTCCAGAGATGAAGATGATCCCAGAGGTAGATGAGGAGAACCTTTGCTTCTGAACAGCTCATCCTTAAAATGGTACCCCATTAGCTAAAGATTGAACCCTCGAAAACAGTTGTGGGGAAAGCTGTAAGTCAAGGGAAGGGACTTTCACAGGCAAGCAGAAATCATCCCGAGTGGCTGTCTTGCTGTGATATTAAAGCCATGAGAGAACTGTTTCTTGTGGAGATGTCTCCATAGCATGAGCAAGAGACTGCTCTCCCTAAGTGAACTGAAGAAAGACTAGTATAGAGGTGGTAAACTTATGTCATGGGTTAGCATAGTTAAAAGTTTTTTAAGGAAGGCTCCATCAGCCTCGGAAGTGATCTTTTTGCAAGAGGTGCTTACAGCTTCCTCTAGACCTGACCAAACCAATCAACTGGCTAGTTGGAATATTGACAACTTCTTTAAGCCACTTAAGAAGCTTGATATGCCCCTGTGATCCACATTTAAGAATGAACAAAGCCCGGGAAACGCTCTCTTGCTTCTGGCTTTCGGACAGGTAACTGTGGGGGGGGGCTGGGGCACGGCCCAGCGGGACCAGGCCCTGCTTGGCACAGCCCAGCCAGGCCCAGAGCCCTGGAGCAGCCCTGTTCCACCTGCGGCCCAGCTCCCCCAGCCCTGCTTTGCGCAGGCCAGGCCCTCCCCCGCCCTGCTCCAGGAGGGATGATGCCCGGCAAGGAGAGTGAAGNGTTTCTGAACAGCTCATCCTTAAAATGGTACCCCATTAGCTAAAGATGAAACCCTCGAAAGCAGTTGTGGGGAAAGTTGCAAGTCGAGGGAAGGGACTTTCACGTGCAAGCAGAAACCATCCCAGGCATCTGCCTTGCTGTGACGTTGAAGCCACGAGAGAACTGTTTACCTGTTTTCTTGTGGAGATGTTTCCATAGCATGAGCAAGAGAGACTCTTCTCCCTACGTGAACTGAGAAAGGTTATTATTGAGATGATAAACTGACTGAAAAAATCTCGAGGGTTGTTTTTATTTTACATTGTCAGTGGGAGGAGGGAGGAAGATGGGGGGAAGAGAAGTGTTCTGAAGGTTTATTCTGACTTTTTTTCCTTTTAGTTCTGTTAATAAACTTCTTTATTCTTTTAAGGTTTAAGTTTTGTGCCTGCTTTGCTTTCTCCTAATTCTTATCTCACAGAAGGAAAATAAGTAAGTAATGAGTATTTTGAACCAAACCACTACAATAAATTGATGTTTCTGCCCGGTTAAACGAGATGAACCAGCTACAACTGACTGGAAAAAATCCCAAGTCTTGTTTCTTTATGTTGTCAGTGGGAGAAGAGAGGAGAGCTGGGGGGAGGACAAGTGTTCTGAAGGTTTATTCTGACTTTTTTTCCTTTTAGTTCTGTTAATAAACTTCTTTATATTCTTTAAAGTTTTGTGCCTGCTTTGCTTTCTCCTAATTCTTATCTCAAAGTAGGAAAATAAGTAAGTAATGGATTTCAAACTAAACCACTACACTGAGGGAATTCTTGGTCATGCACTCAGCTCCTTCAGACTCCAGAAGGGACAATTAAAACTCAGTGCCATACTGCTGCATTTTCATATTGGTTGTGAAACATTGCTAAATTTTGTAAGTGGTCCAAATAAATATATCTTCCTTATTTTCTCACTAAAATCCCAACAGTGTGTATCTGGGGTGCCCTATGTTTTCAGTAACCTGCCATAAATGAAAAGCAGAGATAATTGGTGTAAAATTTAATATAGTTCATCTCTGCCTACCCTTCTTGAGGTAAAGTGTGAAACTTGGTTGGCGATGTTCATCTGTCCAGTGCTAGAAAGTGAAGGAACACATTTAGAGGCAGAATTCTAAACCTAGTGAGAACCATGGAAAAAAAGCCTTACAGAAGTATAAAGTCTAACCAATAGCATTTTAGGAAATACTTATTATTAATTACACTGCAAATCTTCCATGTAGTTTTTTCAACTGAAGTACACAATATTTAATACACATAATGCATATTTTCTGTTATAGACAAGTCAATGATGCTGTATTTAATCTCACACCTGCTTTATTAATTTATATATAAATACAGGGAGTAAGTAACTGTTCCCTAGGCTAAAAAAAAAAAAAAAAAAGGAAGTTCTTAACATCTACAAGGTTTGTATAAAATACTTAATGTTTTTCTAAGGCATTTAGAGAGCAGTCACACTTCCACTGCTATTTCACAGAGCATATTTATAAAACATATTTTTGTTGCTATTGCACAACAGTAGCAGTTGTGAGTTCCTTGTTGCAAGAAACTTCCTTCATAGCAATGTAAACTCACTCAAATCACTTGTATAATATACTTGTAAGAATGAATATATTTGCCCCTATAATTTTAACATCTTTGGATTGTAAGAAGAAATGCACCAAAAGCACTGCAAGTTCTCTTTCTCCATAGGGCACTTGGAAAACTAGGTTGCCAACCCCAAATGAATCTGAATGTCAATAGTTTTGGTCTGAAATGTTTAAAAGAAAAATACACAGCATGGAGTAAATGAGCATCAAGAACATATAATACCCCATTGTGGTTTTAGTATCTGTGCAAGAAAGTTAAATAAAAAGCTTCCTCACAGACTCTTGTGGAAAAGTTTTTTGTTTTACAAACTATATGCAATTTTTCAGCTGGGCCTTTTGTTGGCAGCTCCTAACAAACCTCTAAAATCTAGTCTTCATCATACAAATAGGGACATGGAAAAATCATGTAAACAAAAACACCGACATTTTTTAACATTTGATTTGTGCTTGTACGGAGTTAATATTGAAAATTCATGAGATCAGCACTCCTGTGGGCTAACCTTCATATTTAATTTTTCAAATTTTGGACACTTATGAATGAAATATATAGAGATATATTACAAAATTAAACCTTTTTGAGTAATTCTGGTCTCCAGTAGATAGTTATTGCTATCTTGATGATGAGGATGATGATTACAGAACTTTTGTTAATTTTCTAATCAGAAGAAATTCACTGTCCATCAACACAGAAGTCAGTAGTATATTTTCCCTTGACCTCAGAGACAGGGCTTTATGCAGAGAGTGTTAGAGCAACTCGCCCACTTACACCTGTTACAGAAAAAAACCCAAAACAACTGGAAATTATAAAATTACAGAAAGATTTATTTTCTACTACGGAAAAACAAATATTTTCTTGGATGAACTTAAAAACAACTAGTGCAAATCTAGCTCTGCCTCTTCTTTGGAGGCGAATCACATGCATGGAGTGGTGGGAAGAACTGGGATACCATGAGTACTGGAAAAAACTAAATCCCTGGAATGCTGTAAAAACTTATACAATTGTGAGCCATCCTTTTAAGCATGAAAATAAAGCAGCATTTAGCAATTGAACAAAATATAAATGTTAGGGTTTTTTTGAAATATATTCCTAATGGAACCAATTCAGCTTGTTTGAAAAAAATGGTTACCATCCTGGACACAGACACCCCATCTTGCCAAAGAATATAACTACATATATTTATACTTAATACCAGCAAGGCATAGCCTAGTGCTCTAAGGATATCTACACCCTGGTACAGAGATGTTTTTCTACTCCAAGGTACATTTCTTAAAAAATGATTTTTTTTTCTTCCAGTACTTTTTAAATACATTTGTCTAAGGTTTGTCTTCACCATTAAGACCTCTAAGTGGCTTTGATGCCTGTGAATGCTGAAAGCATGGGTGCAGAGAGATTTCTCAGTTTTCTGCCAGTGTCTGTGAGAAAGATTTGCTTTCTCACGGACGCTACGGGAAAACAGTTGAGAGATTCTGTAAACTGTGGCACTGTTATTGATACCAAAGAGAAAATATCTGAAGTAAGTGTTACTGGGTTCAGCCAATCCCTCTGAGGGGTGGCTGGTCAGTGAACCAATGACCTTTGCCAGTCCAGGGTGCTAGGGTATATAAGCGAATTTGTAAGTTAATAAAGCGTCAGTTTTCATATCACGATAAGCTGTCCATGTCGCCTTCTTCTTTGGTCTCTGCCCGCTAGCAACATCTGGTGACCCAACGTGTACTACAACTAAGAAGGTACGTGCTCTCCCCCCTGCCCCCGCCTGGGGAGGGGGACCGGGTCCGAAAACCAAAACCCAGAAAGATGGGGACTACCAAGTCGAGAGACGAGACGATTCTTTCGGCTTGGAAAAACATACTGACTGTGATGGGAAATACCACAGTAACTGATGAGGACTTATGCGAGCTGTTACAGTGGGCAGCTCAGCACGACCTCCCCACGGATCCCGATGCAACATTCAGCATAGGGGCGTGGAAGGAACTTGGGGACAGACTACCCCAAGAATTTGCTTATGGAGACAGAAACATGGGCGGAGCGGTCCG
Source organism: Dicrurus megarhynchus (assembly GCA_013399195.1). NCBI lineage: Eukaryota > Metazoa > Chordata > Aves > Passeriformes > Dicruridae > Dicrurus > Dicrurus megarhynchus. Next base: position 13,730 of record VXAD01012239.1, read on the forward strand.
CACCTGGCAAATTTTATTTGATGCATTACAAGAGTATACTCTGGAAACAGAGGTATTGCCGGGTTCAGACAGCCTTGAGGGGGACGGTTCAGAGGGAACTGAGCTCTCTGAGAGCAGGGAAGCGGAGAGTGATGGGGGCAGAGCGGCCCCGGCGCATATGAGACTGGTGGCAGTTGTGGAGATGGCTCCGGCGTCCTACCCTTTGCCCAGGGACTATGTGCCGCCCACCTATCCCTCTCTGTGCGATTTCGTTATGCTGAAATATCCCTCACCCGCAGAATGGAAAGAATTGGAGCGTCTGCCTCTTTTCGCCCCAGTGACCCCCCCCTCCCCCGTGCCACTGTCTTCAGTCAGTGCGGTGGGACCTGTCGTCCCTACAGCCCCTCCGTTACTGCAGTGTGGCACGGCAGCAGAGACTGTACCGCGGGAAACCGCATTGCCTTTACCGCCTGAGCCGATAGCGGCAGGAGGCAACACGGCGGCAGTGGCCGCGCCACCGCCCGAAACTACTGCGCAGGTGCCAGTGGCAACCAGCTACCCTGCTCCTGCGCTCAGGGCAACCAGCTATCCTGCGCAGGTGCCAGTGGCGACTGGCTACCCTGCATCTGTGCACAGAGCGCCCAGCTATTTCGCGCAGGCACCCGCACCCGGGTATCTTCCTGCGCAGGCGCAATTGCCCATGATGGATATTTTGCTACAGCAACTTATGATAATGCAAAAGATATTGCAGCAGTTAGTGGCACTGCCAGAGAGGCTGCTGGCAGCCAGACCCGGGTGTCCTAGGATGACGATGTTGAGTTCAGCAGTTTCGCTGGCAGGCCTGGTGGCTTCGGCAGCGGTCCTGGTGGCCCCAGCTATAGTCCCGGCAGCCCAGACGCAGTTCCGGCAGCTTCTTCAGCAGCGCCGGTGATATCAGTGCCTGCACAGCCAGCAGGAATACCACCGGCGGCATTGCCACAAGTAGCACAGCCGCAGACAGCTACACTGCTACCCTCCGCACAACTCCTGCTCCAGCAGTGCCGCCCACTGCTCCCGCACCACTGCCCCCTACTCCAGCGGCGGCACCCCCTGCTCCAGCAGTGGCACCCACTGCACCCTCTGCTCTGGTGCCGCCCTCTGCTCCAGCACCGTTGCTCTCTAGCCCAGCACCCATATCCTGCCCACCTCCACTGTTCGTACAGGGGTCATAGGAAAGACCTTTGTCTGACAGTGATGCAGGAGATACAGCTGCTTCACAGCCAGTTGGATGTTGGCGATCGGTAAAACACCGTCTCCAGAATCACCCTTGGACACTTCCAGAGTGCACGGTGACTGTGCGCCCTAGAAACTCAAAATGTTTCTGGGAAGTGGTCAAAATGCGGGCTCTAGAGACAGGAAACTGGGATTTAATAGAGAAATTGGGGATGCCTGAAGGCACAGGAGAACCTGTGCAGAGTCAGGATGCTACAGCACCTCAGGAAGGTGCATTGGTAGATCAAGGCAATAGTGGACTCTCGCAAGGGGATGTCCAACCCTATCCTGTGTACAAGGCTCTCCCAGATTCCGGTCAGCTTGATAAGCATGATGTTATTGCATGGAAGGTGGTGCTGGATCTGCAATCTAAAGTGGCACAGTATGGGCTCGGGTGTCCCAAAGTAATGCAAATTGTTGGAGTGATAAATGCAGATTTGCTTGCTCCATTTGATATTAGACATTTAGGTCAGATGTTGTTTCAACCTGTGCAATTCTCAGTTTTTGAGAACAATTGGAGAAAGATGGCAGAAAGGGTCGTGGCACAGAATATGCTATTACCCCAAGAAGACCCTAGATGTGCAGTTGGATTAGATGCCCTTATGGGAATTGGTCCTTTTTCTAATGCTGAGCTCCAAGCTACCTGGCATCCTCTAGTCCTTGAGCAGGCTCAAAAGATTGGAATGGGAGCCCTGTTAAAGAGCATAGACATGGCTGCTCCCAAAACACGATATGTAAAAATAGCTCAGGGGCAGAAAGAACAATTTTTACCCTTCGTGGAGAAAATTGCTGCAGCCCTTGAGAAGCAAGTCAAAGATGATACGTTGAGACAGTTATTATGTAAACAATTAGCAAAAGATACTGCTAACAATGAGTGCCAAAAAATTATAGATGACCTGCCAGGTGATCCTACATTAACAGATATGATTGAAGCCTGCGCTAAGGTGGGGATTGGGGGCTATTCTGCTCTGGCCACAATTCTGCGACCTAAACAAGAACACCCTGACCATGGGAAAAAAGGTTCTAAGACCAAGCAAAAACAGACAAAACAGAAGGAGAAAAAGAACAAGGGAGGTTCCCACTGCGAGAGGTGCGATAGGCCAGGTCATTATGCAAAATATTGCAGATCTGTCTACCATGCCAACGGTCAACTTTTGACTGGTTCAGGAAAGGCGAAAATGAGTGCATGGGGGAATTGCGCTCAGAGACAAATGTTTCCCCAGGGCATGGTACCAACACAGGCCTACTCAGCCAGCTTAGAGCCAGCACCCAGGGATTGGCTGGGGTGGATGTGCACACCAATTTGCCAGGGTGCATAACAGAAGGTAATGCCAGGGTTGACATGCTAGCTAACCCTGCGTGGGTAGTGCCTCAGCCTGACAAAATCATGCAAGCCAAGGCATTGCACGGATTTTTTCATCAAAGTGCACGTACTCTGCAAAAGCAATTTCATTTTATGCCGGCTGGGGCTCGTGACATTGTCAGCGCTTGTGCTGACTGTCACGGGCTCGTGGCACCTTTACCTCAGGGGGTAAACCCCCGGGGTCTCAAGGCTTTGCAGATTTGGCAGGCGGATGTAACACACATCCCCGAATTTGGCCGAGTTAAGTATGTGCACGTGTCAATTGACACTTTCTCTTCAACTATGTGGGCGTCTGCTCATACTGGGGAGAAAGGCCAGGATGTCATTGCCCATTGGTAACTGGCTTTCACCGTCTTGGGCGTGCCTTCTTTGGTGAAAACCGATAATGGTCCTGCCTACGCCTCGCAAAAGATGCGGCAGTTTTTGCAGTTATGGGGTGTGGACCATAAATTTGGTATCCTGCATTCTCCTACAGGTCAAGCCATTATTGAACGTGCTCATGGCACTTTGAAGCATGTTCTGGAACGGCAAAAAGGGGGAATGCATGGGGAAACCCCACAGAGCTGATTGGAGAAAATGTTGTATACAATCAATCATCTTATGGTGCCATCAAATTCAAATAATCCAGTCATTCTGAATAATTTTCTTTCATTGCAGTCTTCAGGCAAGACGCACCTGCCTCGAGCAAAAGTCTGGGTACGGGACCTACTCACTAATAAGTGGGAAGGCCCGCATGAGCTTGTTGCTTGGGGTCATGGGTATGCTTGCGTTTCCACAGATACAGGGGTACGATGTCTACCTGCAAAATGTGTTCACCCTGACCTTCAGCAACAGGACCAGAAAAGGCAACCTCCAAGGCAATCTCCAAGTCAACCTTCAAATGAAGACCAGGATACAGACCATCAGCGGAGTGATCCCTCTGATGACGACCAAGATGTCGACCCTCAGCCTGGTCCTTCTACATGCAGAGACTGAACTCTTAAGTTCCTTTGAGCAGAGACTGAACTTTAGGTTCCCTTATTATGGAGTCAGATCAGAATGTTAAGGCCCTTAAGGCTATTTAGAATTAATAACCGATACAATTAGGTTCGCTAGATATATTTCGTATGGCTCCTGGAGAATCTCTCTGCCAACTTCGAATTAGTGTCTGATTTAATTTCCTTAAAAGAAAAGGGGGAATTGTGAATGCTGAAAGCATGGGTGCAGAGAGATTTCTCAGTTTTCTGCCAGTGTCTGTGAGAAAGATTTGCTTTCTCACGGACGCTACGGGAAAACAGTTGAGAGATTTTGTAAACTGTGGCACTGTTATTGATACCAAAGAGAAAATACCTGAAGTAAGTGTTATTGGGTTCAGCCAATCCCTCTGAGGGGTGGCTGGTCAGTGAACCAATGACCTTTGCCAGTCCAGGGTGCTAGGGTATATAAGCGAATTTGTAAGTTAATAAAGCGTCAGTTTTCATATCACGATAAGCTGTCCATGTTGCCTTCTTCTTCGGTCTTTGCCCGCTAGAGACAGATGCCTATGAACTTTCAATTCCATCTTTTCTGGAAGGAGTAGTACAAACCATATTTTATAGACAGTTTTCAAAACCACCATTACAAAACATGTTCACACAAAAACCCACATCCTATAAGTCATTATTATTTCTGTTATTATGGAGTCTGGGAGAATGAAAATCCACTGATCTTGAAGCATTACACAGCAGTTTATATTCTGGAAGAAAAAAGAAATATAGTGATCTTTTAGAGATGTGAAATGGTGGTAGAGATTCTCAGGCTGAATTTTCAGGAACCTCCTTTTAAAAAAAATGTGATGTCATTCTCTTTGGCCCCCTGCCATTCCTCCCTCGAGCAGAAAAAAAGTTTTCATGTTTGTGATATTAACCACACTGGAAAAACAATTGGTGGGAAAGAATGTGCAAAACCAAAACTAAATTTTAAAAGGAGCAAATGTGGAAGGGCTAATAGAAAGATTTCTTCAGTCAATTTTCAAAAGACCTCAAGGAAATAATTCAAATTAAGGAGTAGATTTCCTTTTTTCATGACAGTTTTTAAATCTTTGAATATAGTTTTCCTTTTAATAACTTCAACCACAAACTAAGCAATATTTCCATCCAAAATATTTAGCTAAAATGCTGATTAAAATCCTGGTTCTTTCTACTCATTCAAAAGAGAGAGAATCCTAAGGTGGGGATTATCAAGAACAAAGAAAAAACATTGGTTTCTATTTCAGGATGGGAAAAGGTACTCTATAATCTACAGTACTACTAAAGTGTTAACAATCTAGTGTCAAGTCTAAGTAGCTTAAAGATTTTTTTCCAACTCTGATCTTATAAACTGATTCAGAAACTAAGGTTCCTTTAATTTTACTTTCCAAGGCTTGCATTGTATATTGACAAATATCAAAGCATACATTCTTCTAATATAGCTAAACACATTTTGAGGAGTAACTGGTGATATCTTTGTGAAAATAGATTCTAGAGCTCATCAGTAACATTCGTTTTTTTCCTTCTGTGTTTCCTTTTTATGGAGACGGAAAAGTATTACAGCAGTGTCTAAAAACAAAAATGTTCATTCATAAAGTGAATAATTGAAGCTAAGATATTTCAGTTAGACATGAGAGCAGAGGAAAATAAGAGGCCAGAATACTGTTCTTCTTATTCATGGTTGTTACACTCTATCACTATGCTGTGTTCTGGATACTGTACTTCAAGAAAAGTGAATTTGGCATGAGATAGAGAGAAAATCCAGTTCTAATACAGAATTATATTGCTATCTTGTGGTGAAATATTACAGCCTTGATCACTGTAGGCCAAACTCTAGTTGAAATACAAATCCATCAGTGATTGAAATCGGCCTATATGAACACGGATTTTAGATGCCTTTAATAAAAGTGGTTTGATATACAAAGCTAATTTGATGTGAGTGACATTTCCACACTCCTTTTGCTTGATGCACAAATTGTGTTAGAATCAATAACACTAGGAAGACATTTGCTAAACATGAGGCAATGACATGCAAGAATCATGACAGGATGATCTGAAGAAATATCTTATGAGTCCTGAAGCAGCCACTTTTTCTTGCAAGGAATCATAGGTTTCCAGCTAATGCATGTTAGACCATTCCTGCATTCATTCAAGCATGCTGTAATATGCCAGCTGAAATTGCATTTTGTCATGTTTTTTTTAGGAAAGAGGGAGAAATAAATTACTACCATGTCTCCTCAGTCTTAACATTCTGGTTACCCAAACAAAAAAGCAAACATGTCTGGCTTACATTCAAAAAAAAGAGAATTGTATCTATTGGAGAAAATGCATTGTTTTGCTGAGCTGAATCTGCAATAAATCTTTACACTATTTGTTGATGTTTTGCATGGAGACCACACTTAAAAGGAAGCTAATCTGCAAAGGAAACCATTCTAACCACATTAAAATGAAGGACGTTTTTGTTGTGGCACTTTATTATTTTTCCATAGTAGACCACAACAGAAAACATGACTAGAAAGAACCACAAAATTGAAGAAAGACACAGCTACCACTCTCATAGTCTTGGTTCTGCAACTAGTGCAAAAGAAGAGAGAGCATGCTCAGCTTCCTTGTAAAATATATTTCTTTTTCATGTAAAAGAAAACAAGAATTATGTTACAAATGAAAGCTCCTAAGGCATTCTCCCAGCAGACCTTTCTTACAATTTTAACAAGTATTTGGCAAGACCCATCCTCTCTGGGAGGTAGTGGGCTTTCTCTTGATAAATATTTTTTAGATCCAAGAAGAGGTTTCAGGTTTAAAACTAAGGGAGATGGGCAATAGGCACAAAAAATGCTAAGTGCATGCTTGCTGTCATACTAATGTCTAATAGTGGAGCAACCAGACTTAAACACAGCAGTTTCATAGCCCTGAGACATAGCTTGCCCACTGTCCTAAAGAGAAAACTTTCTCTTCTGCATGCTGTACAAATGTATTATTCAAATGTAATCCATATCCCTTATTTGTGCTGAATATGGGAGGAAAAAGAAAAGTTTCAAGTCTCTGCTCCCAAAGTGTTTGCACTTTTTCCTTAGTAAATACAAGTGCAAATTTTATAGACTAGACAGATCTTTATCAGCAAGGGATTAAAATATTATGAGAAAGAGAATGGAGAATCCCTAAGTGTTAGAGTGAAATGTGCGTATTATAGCCCTGAAGGGTTATAATAATGTGACTTCTTACAGTTCGAGGCTTACGTCAAAGGCCTTGCTACAAATCTCCCATCTGAAATAAAACATCTTTAAGTAAACATCTGAGGCTATCTCTACCATGCTGATACCTATCAAGATGCAAGTTTTCACAGAAAAATAACAGAAAACTTTTCTTAAATAAAAACACACTCAGGTTGATTACTTAGAATTATCAAGAAAAAGTTCTGAGAGAGAAGATAAACAGGAACTGGCTTAATCCTGATGTCAAAGACTTCAAAAAAATAATTGCAAACAGAGTTGCTGATCTTTGTTTCCTTAGAAGAGAAGAACAGGGGGACTGTCAATCAAACTACAAAGAAAAATATATAAAAATAAATAAAGTTGCTTCTTCCCTACAAAAAGAATATTTCATTTATGAATGGCAAATTTTGTAAAAGAAATTGTTTGCTTTTGTTTTCAACAGCATTGTAACTTTACTAGTTAGACAATATACTTAATGAATTATTAAGCCTGAAGCACAATGTCAATGATTAATTTTAAAAAGCAAGGTGTGGATTTTCTCTTCCAGCTCATCAGCAAAATCTGGGCTGGCATTTATGAGTGTTGGCTATGACACTTCCCCAATGTTTTCCCTATTGATGGCTCAAAACCTGTATTTCTCCATCTCAGTATTGGCATATTACTACTGTACATTTTGCCTTCCACCTATTAAGAAAGTAGTAAATTTCCTTTACCTTATCTCACAATAGCTGCCTCCACTATTGCCTCAGAGGAAGCACAGAATAAAGCAGAGGTAATGCCACCATCTAGCAAAGGCCACAATACCTTTAGAATTATAGAATCCTAAAACAGTCTGGGTTGGAGAGGACTTTAGAGATCACCTAGTTCCAATCCCTCTGCTGTGGGCACCTGCTAATAGACCAGGCTGGTCAAAGCCCTATCCAGCCCTATCCTAACCTGGCCTTGAACATTGCCAGTTGTGGATGGGGCATCCACAACTTCTCTGGGCAACATGCTATAGTGCCTCACTCCTCCATTCGTTACTGGAAAGCCATTGTAGTCATTGAGAAAATGAAGCATCACACAGAAAATAGGAGAAGAAAACAAATTAACATGACTTTCAGAAGCCCATCACAGCCTGGCTGGACACTGTTCTGTATTTCAATGGATATACCATGCAGCTAAAAATCCTGAAGGGAGAAGCATCAAAACTTCAGGACCACATAACTGAACACTATATAACTGTAGTTATCTGCTCTAGAATCACTTATATTAATTAATAATTTAATAATGTCATTTTCTTTTCCAATATTGTGGAAACAAATTCTCTACTACCATTACATAAGAATAATTACAAAGCCCCAGATTCTTGCAGTTTAATGGTTGTAAATAGTAGGGTTAGTTAGGTATATGAAAATTATCCTATTAAGTTCATTAGTAAATGCCATCTTCTTTTGTCTCAGGGCTCATGAGACTATACAATTAAATACTCTGATGGCAATGTTTATGATTGGATATTTTTTACAAGATGGCCTTCAACTGTTTCTTACTATTTTTTCCCTTTTAATTTTTTTTTTTTTTTACTTCTTTGCCTTGAAGAAAAATGCCACCACTTCAACTAGAGGTTCACAAACTGGCAGAAGAGGCTCCCCAAGAGCACATGTGTAGGATGATAATTGACACTAAGATAACACTAAGATAACAAGACACACTCTGATTTCAAAGGCTCTGGAGTTATAAGTGCAAATAATAAATGGCCAGTTATAGGCAACGTAGACAGCTGACTATAAGTGGTTATCAAGGGAACAAAAAAAAAAAGTATCCAACCTGTGCAAAATATCCTGTATCAAGTGAAAATATAAAGTAATTACAAGAAGAAAATTTCAGTTGCTACAAGAATAAGAGTAAACACGGAACAGATGCCTGCTCCGGTATCTCGTCCCCAGCTAAGGATGGTTTGTCTTAGCAGACACTAAGACACTGAGTGCCTTAAGGAGCTAGTTGTAGCTTTCTTTTAGATCTTTTTTTTCACCTGCTTTTCTTCACCCTTTGTCCAGGAGCTAAAGTCCTATTTGGCTTGCTATTTGTTTCAAGTCCAAGTAGTAAAGTCCTTTAGGACTTTCAGAAGTGAGGTAATCTTAGAGAAGAAGGACCTCAAAGGTAATTAACTGTCTAAGTATTTTAAAGTCTTGGGTCTGTTGGAGTGAATCGCGGCATTTACAGAACAAAAGGAGCAGATCGCAACTTCTCACACCTGAACTGCCACAGTGCAAACTGTAACACCCAGTCATCTATCACACAAATGCTACATGAACACCCAGGTTTCAACCTATAAACTTTAAGTGCATCATGCGAATGTCACAGGAGCACCAAGGTCTGTATTGAGCATGCCATTGCCATGGTCCCTGGGCTTGGAAAAGCACGATGATATATAAAAACATGCTTGGCAAGCCCTGACGGAGTGCCCCCCACCACTGACAGATGAAAGGAAGGATCTTCATGGGACGCTGCAGATTCTTGGTGGTGATTACCATTTTTGCTTTCTGTAGTTCTTCGCTTTTTCCTACTTCTCTATGTTTTTCCTTGCTCTCTACTATGATAGTGAAGAAAAGTGAATTATTGTTTTGATTACCAACATTTGACCTTGTTCATGTGTTCATCTTGCTCTGGGTATATTCAACCCCCCATCCCCTTCCATGTTCACAGCTGAAGATGCGTTCCCAGACTGGGACAAGAGCCAGGGAAACTTTTCTGCACATGCTACAGGAGGAGAAGAGCCAAGCTGATTAGTAGCCACAGCTGGAAGTGTTAGCACAGAAACTTTTCTTAAAACCACAATTAATGGAGTTGTTATGCCTTTTAAACATTTAGTGAAGCACTCGATATTGGTGTTTGCACATTACACAAAGTTGGCCAATGTCAGTGGACACAAATGTGTTCACTAACTATGCTAAAATTACCCTTCATATTGTCATTTTGTTGTCTGAAAAATTTGAATTCAAAATAATAAGCAAGTAAAACAAAGATTACAGCTTTTTTCATCCAGTAAGGTTTTCTTTCCTCTAATCATGAATATGACAATTAGTGATCTGCATACACAAACACATACACACACAAAACCCAACAGTTCCTCAGACTAGCAAGGATTAGCAGTAGAAGTTCAACAGAGTGTTTTGGGTCATTATACCTAGAGCTGACCAACATTATTGAGCAGTACTAGCTGAGTACATGGAAAAGGACTTTCTATCCCTTTTATCCTATCCTTGAGCCATACTTTTCAGCCTGGTCTTAATTTCTTTCATGGACTCAGATCAAAATTCAGAATTTGGCAAAAAAAAATCACTTCTTATATCTTCAGGATAAAAAAATCCCCCAAACCAAAAAACAAACAACATTACAGTATTACTACTAGGTTCTATGTGAGTGCTCACTAAAATACAAAAATGTGGGACTACAGAAATCTTCCCTTTGCAAAAATACTTCTGAAAGTTTATCTTCAATGTCTTATCCTTATTTTTCTAATCGACCTTTAATGTTAAAATTCATTCACCTGAATGCTAATTCAGGTCATGGTTCTTATTAAGCAATAAAAATACACATTATTAGTAATACCTCTTCAAAAATAAGTCTATCCAACAGTGGGACAGACACTATTTCATACTTGTTGATAAATGAGAATAGATAAAAATATTTATAGACATTTAATAAGAGTAATGAAACCTGTATGGAGCATGAAAAGATGCATGCAATCACTAGTTGCAGGAATCAAAAGTGCCTCCGGCAGAGTTCTCAAACTCATAAAATTTCCTCAGGTGACCTTAAGACACAGGATCTGTGGTGCCCGCAACTGCTGACATTATTTGGTGATGTTATTAGATGTGGTGTTTTAAACATTTTTTTTGAGGAACACAGATTATCAGTTTAATGAGAAGAGCAGAAAAGTGGCTCGAAGTAGGGAAAAGAGCTAAGAATAATAGGAAATTACTGTCTCTGAATCAAAAATCTTAAAGTGATCTGAAAATAGAAATACAGAAGGACTCCTTTCTGTTCCTTCTGTTTATTAGACATATTTAATCTATAATTTCTTCCAGTGTAAAAAGAGATTTTTTGATTGAAGCATGCTGGTGTTCTAAAAATGTGATAAATATTGTGTATGCAATATACAGCAGAAAAATTGTTCCTGACAACAGCATCTGAATTATTTTGAATTGAAAAATGTATTTTTCAGGCATTAAAAAAAAGTGTGACACTAATTTTTGCAAAAACAAGGTGAAGCATAGACAATTACTAGCTTTTAAGAGGCAAATGTTAGGAACTCATCTGTCATAATTCCTGAAGGATGTTACTAAGGAATTTGCACTTGGGTATTGATGCTGTCTTGAAGCTACTTGTGCTGGCTTTGTCTAGAGTAGAGCTACTTTTTGTTCACAGTGGCTAGCACGGAGCTGTGTTTTGCATTTGTGCTGAACACAAGGTTGATAATATAGAGATGATTTTGTTATTGCTGAGCAGTGCTTACATGAAGCCGAGGCCTTTTCTGCTTTTCATACTGCCATGCTGGCAAGGAGGCTGGAGTTGCATGGGAGGTTAGGAAGAAACACAGCGAGGACAGGTGACCCAAACTGACCAAAGGGATATTCCAGACAATGACATCACACTCGGTATGTAAATTAGGGGGAAGAAGAAGGAATGGGGGGACATTTGGGGTGATGTCATTTGTCTTCCCAAGTCACCATTACATGTGATGGGACCCTGCTCTCCTGGGGATGACTGAACACCTCCCCGCCCATGGGAAGCAGTGAATTAATTCCTTGCTTTTCTTTACTTGCGTGCATGGCTTTTGCTTTACCTGTTAAACTGTCTTTATCTCAAATCACAGGTTTTCCAGCTTTTATCCCTCCCATTGTTTCCCCAGTCCTGCTGGTTGGAGAGTGAGTGAGTGGCTGCATGGGGCTTGGCTGCTGGCTGGGGTTAAACCATGACACTAATGAAGAAAGATTGACATCTACTCCGTGCATGAACATTAGAGAGTCAGCTTACTCAGTGGGCTAATATGCAGTGAGCTTGCCACAAAGGAAACTTAACGGAAGATTTTTGAATGCAGAAAGTGTAGTAGGTAGAAAAAGGAGACAGTGTCTGACACAGGAAAGTTCAAGATGTCTGTGCAATCATGTAGCATAAGACTAGCTGTTACCATTATTTTTAAATTAGCAATTTTCCAGCTTTTTAATATTTTTTATTTTTGATATTTCCAAAAAGAAAACCTTAAAACAGTACACATTCCCTGGTAAAATATTTATTACTGCTGGTGTTATTACTGCTGGCAAATTTTCTGTTCCTTGTTTTTAATTTTCCTGTTCTATCACATTCCAATACACACAAAGAATTCATATCATACCTCCCAACAACTCGTTAACATGGAAAATGCACTGCTTTACACCTTCAGTAGGAGAAAGTAGAGCTTTTAAATTGAAGTTACATTATACTGCCTGGCAGATTAGCATAAATCATGGAGTGACATCAAGAAGGAAAAGGTGGGGTATGGCTGGAAGTAGTAGGAAATATGGTAGTATGTTATAACAAGAAGCTATGCATCTTAGGCACCTACAATACCAATAATTAATATTTTTATTACACCAAGTAGGGTAATAAACATATTTTTATCACAGTTTGTACACTTTATAATAAAGGAAGAAATGCATTAGGGATGGGGACAGGGCACTAGGGAGGGATGCTCAACACACCAAATTACTTCTGTGCTCTCAATTACTTTGTCGCTGACTTTTTGATTTAATTTAAGGATGACCAAAACAATGAGGAAGGAGAAAACATTCAATAGTAAATAAGCTCTGTCTTATGAAGTATATTCCAAGACTTAAAAATATTTATATTTAATTGAAAAGTCAGCATTAAGAGGGTGTGATTTTTGTGTCTTCCTTGCTTGTGGTTTTGTTTTTGCAAGCTGTGTTTCCCTACTAGACTGCATGAAAAAACCAAAACATCTGTATGAAGTTACATCCACTGAGTAGGAGACCTGTACAAAACACTGAACAAAACCCTGTAAAACGAAAGATCAAAGTTATGAAAATATTAAGCATAGAAAGGGAATTGTTTCCAGGTGAAGAACAACACTGTTGTCCTATAAGCACTCTTTTCACTTGGGCCATTCCACATTGTCTCTAAAGATTGCTAGATGTCAGCAAAGAGAAACTGCTTGTGATACAACTAAATTGTTCTCAATGACTTCAAAGTTTAAAAAAATTCTTCCTTCCTTGCTTTCTCCTTTTATGTCCCCTCAAGTACATTCCCCAGTTAAACTAATCTGAGAGATGCTTTCTTCAGCTTCAACACTAAGCAAAGATTTATTCTTATTTTATGCAGTAAGTTTTGTTGATCTTAGTGAACATACTGTCGTCATGATTAAAAATTTAGTCAACTAACACAGATTAATGGATGCATCCACAGTCAACAGACTAGCAAGACCCTTTAACTTATACGTTGCTTAGTCAAGAACATGAGATTGCTTGTGCCTACACAAGAAAATCTAATTTGAGGATGGCTCAGGTTTCAAGTGAAAGTCAATATAATGTTTCCTAGACTACTCATATTGTCACTCTGGTCTTTCTCTCTCAAACCTGTGTTTATTGCCCTAAAAACATTGTGAAATTTCATGTCTGGTTTAGCGTGGTGCAGCTGGCCAGCTTAGAGCTACCTCCAAAACCTGCTCAGCTGCAGCAGCTTGTGAGTACCTTTTTTTGCCTGCTGTGCTCGTTCCCAGGCTGCCCTCGCCGGCAGCTCTTAGGCTAATGCAGCCACGTCCCAGGGGGTCCCTCGGGACACCCTCTGGACTCCCCGAGCGGAGAAAAAAGGTGAGACGGGAGAGCCAAGCACGTGGGGTCTTCTTGGTCGTTTATTGCCTCTGTCCCATGTG
>VXAD01012241.1:0-93945 GCA_013399195.1 Dicrurus megarhynchus
GCCTGGGTCCAGAGGAGCTTTCAATCCAACAATCTGGAAACAACTCACTGCCTCTCCTGGGACAGAAAATGACAGGAGAACTGGTCAGACACTGGAAAAGTTACTGCCAAAGGCCATTAATAAAAATCCCCTATCATTTAACCCATTAGTATTTTTGTGGGCTTTTTTTTTTTGGTTGGTTGGTTCGGAGTTTGTTTATTTATTTTTTTTATTTATCAAAAATCTATCTTTTTTTTTGTCTCTTGGTATGATCTACTCATTTTGCAAAATATTGTGACCATTAATTTTTCAAGACGTCACGTTCCCATAGAGAACCCTTAGGAGAGTTAATGACATTAATTGTCCATGTGCCTCTTCAGTCGATGTGATTGCTGACAAAGGACAAACACAGGAACAGGTTTACCAAAGCTGCTTTAGAATATCCATCACTGGAGATGTCTCAAACACCATTGGACAGGACGTGGGCAGCCAGATCTGCTGTGGGATTTATCTGTTCTGAGCAGAAACTCAAACTAGAAGGCATCTTGAAGGTCCCTTCCACACTAAATTATCCTGTAATTATGGGGTTTTGTGGGACAGTGAATTACCCACAAGAGTAAAGATGAGACTAAGAATATCCAAGTCATCAGGACCAGTCTCCAAGGAAGAAGATGAGAGGAAATCCTTTCAAACCTTTGGTCTTAGGCTCTAAATAAGTAGTTGTGCAGGAGTTTAGTTTCATCATTAATAATAGAAAATCCTCTCCCTTTCCCACCTTCTCCACTTTTAAATTATTTTATGGTCAGGAGAGTGTAAAAGAAACTTAGAAGAGCTTTACATTAAAAATTTCCTGATGTTCAGGACTGCTTAATTTTTCAGGATTTGCTGATATTTAGGATTTGTTTCCCTATTCCTGGGCCACTGATTTACTACTCTAGTGTAAAAGAATGTTATATTTACGTCACTTGGAAGGTACCCTCTGTCCGGGAAAGACATGAACTTCTCAATTCCCAGTGAGCAGACATGTAGCTCTCCTGAATTAATTGTTTGGTGAGATGCTTTCCTGTCTGCCAGATCATTCCTGTCCTATCACAAAGTAAAGCTTTCAATGATATGAAAGTTTTCACTTAGATTCACAGTTCAGAATTAGCTATCATAATTTGTAATGATAAATGAATAGTTGGCATTATTGAGTGAATCGTTCTTGACTGTATGTGCCTAAATTAGCCGTTCTGTATTATATTCCTGAGGGCCAAGCAATTTTTATCATTTTTTAAGAATAGCAACCTCTAAAATAAGGCAGCTCAAGGATTTTGGCTGTAGTTCACTACTAAGGTGAGTTATTGGCAGAGAGAGAAGGAAACAAATATTTTGACCCTCAGACCATTTTTCTAGCCACAAATCCCCTTAGTCAGGAATAGATCCCTTTTTAGTAGTTCCTTTCCACTATGACATAGCTGGTTCAGGTTTAACTAACACTACTCTGGAAGCTGGCAATGCCAAAATGAGAAAGTTCATCTGCTGCCTTCTAGGACAACACATGGTTATGTGGGCTTGTATTATCAGATGTCTACACTGAATGTCTACAAACAAACCTCAAGATTTTATTTGTTATACGGGCTTTGTAAAGGGAAACAAAGATACACAGCGTTCTACCAGTGCTCTGTGACTGTTTTGCTACCCAGAAAGGAAATAGCTCCAAGAACAAGGTACTCTGTGACTTTCCCTCCCGAGGCTTTTCCTTTAGTTAATTCCTACAGACACTGGCTCAGTGTTGTAGGGGAAGTGCAGATGGTGAATTCACACCTGTCCAATATTTTGCACCTTGTCAGAACCTGTCAGGGCATGGATTCTCTGGAAGCGACAGTACTATTAAACATCTTCTGGCAGAAGCTTCAGAAGTCAACTCTCAGCTCAGATATGCCTTGAAGAGTTGTAAGATGTTTTTTGAGAACAGGAAAAAAAAGTTACAGTTCTCTGCTGTGATACAGAACTAAGGAAAGACAAAGGAGCCCAAGAGAAATACTTTATTTTTGGAAACACTGTCTGGTAATATAGCCTTCTAGGGAAAGAAATCCCATACCTAACCCACCCTTTCTGAAAGAATGAGTGAAAAAATTTCACTGATCAAGATTTTTAGGATGATGTAAGCCTTGCAATTTGTTAATTTTGATTAAGCCTCAACAAATCCAAAGCTCAGCTAATTTATTTCAAGAGAATTGTCCTTATGCCTTCAATATCACAGTCACACAGTCTTAATTTAATTAGTTGGGAATCTGGAATGGCCATGTTAACATCACAAGGATTATTTTGGCTTTATACGATTATAGAAAAATCAAAATGGGATTAAGTATGTCACCCACACACATAATCAGTGCTGCACTGATGATGAAGGGAGGAAACACCTTTCCAACCCAACAGCTTCACTCACCAAAAATGTGCCTGGAAGAAATTTGGTGTTAAATCAGAGGAACATCTTTTCATATGTGAGATTTTAATAGCACTAAAGAGAATGGCAGCAACAGAAATAAGGGAAAAGATTTGCTCCTTTATGGTTTATGGTTTCACACTTTCTCCCCTAATTCTGGCTAGTGAGAGTGGAAACTACACAGCAGTTCTGAAAATTGCCCAGCAATAGAAATTACTTTTTCTGGTCTCAGGAGCCAAGGAGATTGCTATCATGTTTTATGCACTTTATTACTTTAGAGACTTTATTTTAGTGTGTTAATGGTCTTGGCAAATATTTAGTGACCAAAAGACCATCCTTACCATGCGTATGCATCAACTTCAGGGTAATTTCATGTATTCTGTTAATAGCCACAGAATCTCAAGATTCAAAACTGTAGGACAAAGCTCCATGCTCTGAGGCATGATGGGTTGATTTTTCAAGCTGATGAGATGTTGAAGCCTCAAGATGTATGTCTTTCTCTCCAGTCTTTAGGGAGAGAAGAAATTGTTTTAAGGCTTTGCAGGTGTTTGTAGAAGCACAGAATAGTCTGGGTTGAAAGGGATTTTAAGATTGTCTAGTTCAAGCCCCCACTCCATGGGCAGGGACATATTTCACTAGACCAGGTTGCTCAGAGCCCCCTCCAACCTGGCCTTGAACAACTCCAGGGACAGAGCATTCACAGCTTCACTGGGAAACCTGATCCAGTGCCTCACCACACTCACAGCAAAGAATTTCTTCCTAATTTGCTTCAAATACATCAGCTGGTGTCAACCAAACTTTGACAAAATAAAACATAATATAGGATTCCCCACATATCTACTTGCAGAGAGGTCTCTAGGAAATAATACAGTCCTTTGCATGTTAAGCCAGTGGGTGGAATTTATCTCACCATAAGGAGTCCTATTGTATCTATCCTCTACATCCCCCCTCCTTTGCCACTCTCCTCTGCACCAAGAGCACTGAGTTTAGTCATCCTGCTTCTTTCAGCCACACTAGAGAGCTGATACTCCATCTGTTTTCTGCTCTGAACCCTGCAAACCCGCAGTGCTTCTGAGGGGAGCGTCTCTGTTCTGTGGAGGGGAGCAGCGCTGTGGTACAAGCAGGACACAGAGCTGCACGCTGACATGAAGGTGATAGAGGTGGGAAGTAATGAGATCCTGAGGGATGAAAGATGAAGAACAGGAGCACAGTCTTTCTTGCAGGACTGTCTCTCTCTCTCCTTTCACCCTGTCAGCCTTCTTGTTTCTTTGGATCACTGGCTTCAGTTTCTGAGGTGATCTTTCTCTGAATAAATCCATCACCCCACTATTTTTTCCTCTGCATAAAACAAATAAAAGTAAAGAGAAGTGCTTTGAAGAAGTGCTTATGTTCAGACTTGAGAGAAGCTTAGTGATCAAATACTATAACCTTGGTTATTGGAGCAATGTAAAGAAAAATTTTTTTGTCCAAAAAAAATTATATATATTAAATATATAAGAAACTAGCTGAATTCTCTATTCTGTGAAATTATCACAAACATTTCCTTAAAATAGAATGGATTTAGAAACCTGAGCAATCAGAAGTTCTGACCCTAAAATATCTTGGAGAATTGGACAAAAGTAGTTTCCGGACTGATATACTCACTTTTATAAAACAACAAGTTTAATACATGAATATCCCACGGAAAAAACAAATTATTTTTTTCAACAGCATAAACCAGTTGTTAAAGCTGTTTTTTAATTAAAATGAACTCAAGTGCATTTGTGCACAAATGAAGTGCGGAGCATTTTAAGTAAAAACTCTGAGCACTCAGAACAGCCAGAACTATATCTAAGGTAAATTGATTTTTTTTTCTCTTGAGATAAAAATTGTGCTTAGAGCCAGAAAAAATATATTAAAAAATCAATTTGTTTAATTCTATTTCCATGTCTATATGAGCTCTAATTTTCTTTTCCTTTTACTAGCCTCATCAATGTCACTGCAGTGCTCCAAGCACAGAAAGTTGGGGTGGAAGATATTCAAAGACAATTCTTCTGTCTCTCCTGCATGTCAAGAGGAGTTCCAGGTCTAGGGTGAACTTTCACATCCATTTTCACCTGCAGTAGGATTTAGAAGGGTCTAGCAAAACAACATTTTGTTGATTTGATACCACAGATCACAGATTGGACAATTTTTTGTTATTAGCTTTAACAGGTAGCTTTAATCACGAGATAA
Source organism: Dicrurus megarhynchus (assembly GCA_013399195.1). Taxonomy (NCBI): domain Eukaryota; kingdom Metazoa; phylum Chordata; class Aves; order Passeriformes; family Dicruridae; genus Dicrurus; species Dicrurus megarhynchus. Next base: position 4,622 of record VXAD01012241.1, read on the forward strand.
TCTGCCCCTTTAATGGTACTATGACTAAAAATATACCTCCCATTCACTTACAGAGTTATCCAATCTTCAGTGTGCTTCTACTCTTAACTGGAGCTATTTTAGTTGTGAAAAAAGAAAAGTATCAGATTACCTCTTTCTGATGTGTTGAAAATGTTCCCATCCTCTTCTTCCTGGGTGCTCCTTATTTCAATTTCATTAGAGGTTTTGAACCCTGTGTTGACATTTGCCACACAAAACAGATTACACAACATTTGCAGAGCCTAGGGAGCCAGGAACCTCTCCAGCTGCATCACGATTTGACAGAACAGACAACTCCTGAGTCCCTTCCTGCTTCAGCACCCCAGCCTTGCTGTCTGCCACAGGCTCTCCCGGCCTCAGCTCAATCACTCATTTGTATGGTTGAGCTCAAGCTGGAGAGTTTGGAGTCGTCCAGTGAAAGCTGTTCTGTATCACTCATTTAACATTTTTCTGCTTATGTTTTTGATTTTATTTTTTGAACTGGTCCCCAGCTTTGTTTACCTGTCAAGAGCACAGTTATTTGGGAAATTAATGTGCTTGAGCATTGCCAAGTTTACTCCTCCGGGTTTTATTGTAGGAGTAGCGTTGTTATTGTGTGGCTGTTGGAGGTGCTGGTCTGCCAATCTGAGTGCGTGTTTTACCACTTGGATTTTGCAGTTGATCACAGTGAGGGTGAAACAAGAAATGTGGCCACTTGGTGTGTTGTGCTGGACTAGAAAATTTAGACCATCCTGTTGGGATTTTAAGTAGGTGCTGATGCAACTGACCTTGACTCATCCATGTATTTATTCCCATTTCTGTGGGAGATCACAGAATCATAGAATATCCTGAGCTGGAAGGGTCCCACAAGGATCATCATGTCCAGCTCCTGGCCCTGCATAGGACACCCCAAGAGTCACACCATGTGGCTGGGAGTGTTGTCCAAATGCTTCTTGAGCTCCGTCAGGCTTGGTGTACTGACTACTTTCCTGGAGTGCCTGTTCCACTGCCCAACCGCCCTCTGCGGGGAAGAACTTTTTCCTTATTTCCAGCCTAAACCTGCCCTGACACAGCTTCATGCCACTGACATGTCCCTTGTATCCCTGTGCTGCATGATCACACTGTGATTTGCCAAATGGCCACTGGCTTCAGCAGGGCTCAGGCTCCATCCCTAAAGAATGCAAATTAGGAGACCAATGAGCAGTGACACAGATGGCAGAGCAAATAAAGAAGGCAACTTACAGTTTTCTACAGGGAAAAAAAAGCCTTTAATTTAAAACAAAGAAAATAAAGACAATCCAGAATGAATTTATAATTGAAGTTTAATTGTCACTTTGCATAAATGTAAAAATCAATAAGAAGAACTTTTAAGGGCAAGCAATCACAGTTAAAAGCACAACATGAGCATCTGGATCTTCCATATTATGGATAAAATGTTAATATATGATCTCAACATCATCTCTAATGTTTTCTAAACAAAGATAAATTAACAGGATCAATTTTCCATAGCAAATATTCTCCACCTAACAGGATAATCTTTGAACACTAATAAAATAAACCACAAATCATATTTACTCTTGGGCTTACCCTCTTGCTGCAATTTAGCCTAGCTTGAGACAATATGGCAAACTCTATTAGCAAAAGAATAATTTACTTTTTTTTCTCCAAAGAATTACTTTTCTTTTAAGGTGGTCCTTGCATAGATAAAGTAACTCTCAGAGTAAATGAATTAATGATAATTAATATTTACTCATTTAATTAACTAATTTAATTAAATAATTAACTTAATCTGAATTTCCCCCAATGCATGCATTCAGTACTATGAGCATTCATGCGTTAAAGATTACAATTCTGTATCTCTTTCAAGACATTTATTCCTGGAGGTGCATTGGTGTATTATCAAATCTGTACATGATTAGAACCTACTATACATATATAGTAATTCAAGGCCCAAAATGATTTCTTGAATTAAGATCCCTGTTCCAGAATGATCACATATAGTGCTAATGGTGGAAAGGCTATTCTTCTAAATATATATTTTTTTTTACTCAAAATCCATTCGGAGAGCACTTAGTATGAATGTTAAGGGGTGGAGGAAGGGGAGAGAAATGGAAATTCCATTCCACAGAAAGATGATACTTTCTCAGTAGATAAAGGCCAACTAGAAAGCTGGCCGAATAAATAAAAACCCCTTGCTGTGAAGAACTGTGCATATATCTACACAATCACAAGTGACTGAAGATATGTTTGGAGGTTTTCTTCTCTTGGATGGAGATTCCCACTCTTCAGCTAATCAGTTGTCCCAGCTGGACCTTTTCCCTGAGATCTGTGGAGTCAATCAGGTCTTACCTGAAAGAAAATTAACTTGAAAAGTGATAGTTTCTTTGAGTACAACTACAACTTTTGTCTAGGAAAACCGGCAGAAAACTGGGAAAGTCAGAAAAACAGGTGAGCAAAGACATGGCTAAACTGTACTGGCCAGACTTTCACAGTGAAAAAAAAAAAAAAAATTGAAAAACAATTCGAATCCTTTGGTTTCAAATGGGAAATAAATATATACATGCCTTACCCAGAACCAGAGTGAACCATCAGTTTCCACTGATGGTGCTTCATGATTGATTGTGTGTCTTAGAAAAGAAAACAACACCCCAAGGAAACAAACTGTAAAACCAATAACAAAATCTCCTAGAGTTTAGATGATTAAGGAACTGGAACACCCTTCATGTAAGTAGAAGCTGACAGAGCTGGGACTGTTCATCTTGGAAAATGAAAGGCTCAGGAGGGTTTTATCCCTCTGTATAAACACTTGAATAGAGAAAATGAAGATGAGGGTTCCAAAGGGAACCAAGTGATACAACAAAAAGTAATTAATGAAGGAAAAAAACAAAACCCCACATCAAATTCCAGCTGAGCACAAGAATACACTTTTCGACTGTGAGAGTGACAGCACTGTCACAGGTTGCCCAGTCACTGCAGAATTTTTATCAGGGCACTGCCCTGCACAGTCTGCTTTAGCTGACCCTAACTTGGGCAGGACATTTGGATCCTTGATCTCAAGAGGTCCCTGACACTTTCTGTGCCTTAAATTATTTCTTTCCCCTGATGAGGGAAATTTTAATACCTTTTGCCAGGTGCCGTGAAGAATAGGACCTTCTGTCTTCTTAGCCTGTAGATAGTTGTTTATTAAGTCTTATCAGAGAAATATGACTGCTAGCATAATACAGCACGCAGCAAAGAATGCCAAGAACGGCCCCCTCTAATCTTGATTACAAGCTCTTTTAAAGGTAAATTATCAAATTAAAACTTAAAATGAAAGATACTGTCTTTTTTCTACCAATGTTCAATACTCCACCCTGTCACATCAACAGGAACTTCGAAATTTTTTCTTCAATCATTCCAAACTACTTTTACTGCAGGATATGGAGTACTAGAAGAAGAAGAAGAAGAAGAAGAAGAAGAAGAAGAAGAAGAAGAAGAAGAAGGTCTAAAAGACAACTATTATCCTCCATTTTGAAGTTCTTTGCTTCCATCTATCCACCACACTAACAGCCCTAACAAGCCTAGATTTTTTTTCCCTGTGACAACCTTACATAATATCCCATCACCTAGTTCACATCAGTGTAGGTTTTAATTCTTCCCTGAGAGTATATAGATTTCTCCATGGACAAAGGTCAGAAATGCTGGTGTACAGAGGGGTTTTATTCTTCAAAACAGGCAGAGAGATATTCTCTGCATTCTGGACTCCAACAGGTCCCTTCCAACGTCAGTAGTTCTTTGGTTCTGTGATTCAGTCAATTAGCTGTACCTTACAATATGGCAACTTCTGTGTAGCTTTGAAGTTGTAAACTTTATAGCTGTTTCCATGGAATTATTTTTCATGAAACCTCTTACTTTTGTCATCCCGACATCAATCTAGAAAAGAGAAAATGGATGGGCTTTCATTAGCATTCCTTAAAATATCATGTCAAGGGTATGTATTCCTGGAAATCCTGATACTTGAATGACATCTCAAGTGACTGCAATCTTTGGGAATTCTATTCCAGCATTTCCTTTGTGGAGGAATAAGGTCAAGAAGGCAATGCTGTGGAACCTTTCTTCTTACCTTCAAATGCATATACAGACAAGCAGTATTCTCATAATGTTTTTATCTCTCTTGCCAAGACTAATCTGTATAACTTAGACACAGTGTCGACACCTAAATTAAAAGGTTGGTGACTTCATCTTGCCTTTCCACTAAATGGCACAAATAATCACCCAGAAGACGGCTAAGGTCACAGTCCCCTTCAGAAGGGGAAATTATTTCACCTTCCTCTATTGTTGAATTTACATTACTGTGCCCCAAAAACACCTTGCTGAGGGAGCCCTCGATCCCACTGTCCATGTCACTGACAAACATGTCAAACAGTGCTGGTCCCAGCACTGACTCCAAGGGAACAGCATTTGTCACTGGTCTCCACTTGGACACTGAGCCATTGACCACGACTCCATGAGTGTGACCATCCAGACAATTCCTTATTCACCAAGTGGTCCATCTGTCATGTCCACGTGTCTCCAGTTTAGAGACAAGGTTGTTGTGCAGGGCAGAGTCAAATGCTTTGCATAAGTCCACGTAGATGGCACCAGTAAGAGCCCTGAAAACACAAATAAAAAAGAAAAAAAATAGGGAGAATGGTGCTAGTGGCCTGTGTGTACATGAATGCCAGAGAAAGTGTTCACTGTTTTATTTCTCCTGCCTACATGAATTTTTTTACACAAAATATTGAGTTTAAGAGCTAAAGTTTCTGCAGCCACTGCCTGACGGATGTTCCCTCTGATTAATACTAAATACAGAGGTAGATCCCTGTCCCCAGTGGAAGGAAGAAAAACTATTTTAACACTTCTGTTTGAATCTATCATCATCCAGGGGTAGTACATCATACATCACTGCATGCATGAGGCACTAGTAGTCATATATGAATGAAGAGGATCTGGCAGGCAAGATATCTTATAAATCTGCCCTGAGCAACATCAGTGCATCCAAAAAGGAACGGAGCAGTGGTTACTCATGCTGCAATTGAGGTGCAAAATGTAAAATCCCGACTCCCTGTCTTTGTGACCTTGTAACCCAAAATGATTGACAATCCACCAGCAGGCCCATTTTCTTCTCTTAGGAAAACTGCAACAGCTGTCTCTGAAGCAACCTCCAGGAACCAGGTAGTAATACATCTTCAGTCATCCTTTCACCAAGCAAATTACAGTATTCTGGACAGGCTAAGAAAGAGGCCATCTGTTATCCCTCCTGATGAAATGTTTTGTGTGGAAACATTTTTTACCATGCAAGGTGGCCTCAGAGGTGTAAAACATCTCTACCACACTTCTTGTCTGTCACTGAGGCATTGCTTCAGCTACTAACGCCTCCTCTCCTGCTCACATTGCATCAATTTATATTTTAGTTTTTTCTTTTTTTTTTTTTTACTTCTTTTCAACAACCTTTTTTTTCCCTAATTTCAAGGAGTTTTGAGGGGGTTTTTTGGTTTTTGGGTTTTTTTTTCTTACATCTGTCACTGTAGAGGAATTAAATTGTCTTGACAGCTCTTTCAGCTGATATTCAATACTAAAGATTTTTCTTCATACATTTGTATGCTTTTGGAGGGTTTTTGTCTTTAACACACATATCAGTGGAAAGTGGATGGGATTTCCAACATGTTAATGTGAATTGTTTCTTTATAACAACATTCACTCCCTTTATTTTTCCATAATTTCAAGGGCAAGCAATATACTGGTTCTTTTGGAATAGGTGAAAACTGGTCACTGAATGAATGTCCTGCAGAATTGTGTAGAAATGGTTTTCATAGGATTTTACAAAAGGCTATTAAAAAACACCTGCAAAACAGAAAATTGCCTAATGGCTACCCACCTTTTTTGAATGTTCTAGAAGAAGTCTGTGCCATATACAAAAGTATTTGATTAATTCTCATTTTAAAAAAAATATTCTTCATTCTTAGCATCAGGATCTCCTATGAGGTGTATTTTGCTAACATAGTCCTAACAGTACAAAGCATAAACCAACAAAACACAAAAGTACTACTTAGCCAAATAAAGGCATATATCAACAGCTGAGAGATCTGCCCTGAAGAAATATAGAGAGAATTTTTGCTTTGATAGAAGTACATGGATTGTCCTTCAACATCACACTAAATGTTGCCAGACTTGTAGTTTAAAAAGAAACCACTATGAAGTATTATTTGCATGTGCACAGTGAGAGGGTCAGGGAATGTCTTCAATACCACATCAGACCTATCATTTACAAACTGAGCAATGGCTGTTTGAGTACTTCCTATCAGCTCATGAGCACTGGAGCCACTGAACAGCATAAGCAGATCATTTCCATCCTGTTTGCCATAAACGGGTTCAGTTACTTCTCTGGAATTCTGCAGGATAGCATTTATAACCAGTTGTGCTGCCTCATATCTAGCTATATGCATTACTCACTCATGTTGGTCACCTGACCTTATAAAAGCATGCTTTCAAATACAGCACCATCCAGAAATCCCCTCTTATGTGCTAAAATATGTAACTGTTCCTTCAAAACTCTTGGGTTTACTCTTGAAAAATTAAGCATCTGAAGCTTTCCCTAGGCACACGCCAGGCAACTGCAAGTGATTCCGAGAAATGAAAGCAAACATAACTCCAGTCTCCTGACCTTTGCATATGTCTCTTAACAGCTATAGTTCTTCAAATGTTCTAAATTTCAGCCAGTGAGCTTGGCCACTGAAAAGTCCTGTAGTTTATAGGTGACAAAACAGGTAGCACATTGGGTCCAACAGGAAATATGAAAAAATCACTAAGCAATTAATTTTCCCTCCATCTCCTTTTTCTATCCTCAAATGACCTATTTTATTAACATTGCAGCATATTACACAAACCGTGTTTTTATTCTGATGTGTGACATATACTTTCCACTATTGTTATCCTTATCTCTTTCAAGTTTGTGTATATTATAGAATCATAGAATCTGCTGAGTTGGAAAGGACCCATCAGGATGATCAAGATTCTACATACCAGATATTCTAGTTTGGAATAACTCTGTCTCCATCCTGTGTGTCTGTGTTTAAAGGAGTAAAACACCCTGGAAACAAAATATGCAGACTAGGTCTATCTCTCCTGTCCAAAATGTGCTGAATCCACTGCAAAACTGTTGTACTGTGTGCTGTGGGCTTTGGCCTAAGCCATAGCTATTCACAGAATTGAGGCAGTTAGGCCCCAGTTCATAATTTGTTCCTTACTGAGGGAAAGATTTAAGCCACTGAACTCAAAAGGATTAAGCATGGGCTGAAAATAGAGCTGTTGGTTTAGTGCTTTCCTAAAGGAAGCCTTTATGCAATCCTCTGCTGTTCTGCTTTTATTCTCCCAACAAAAAACTTTATCTCATGGTCATAGTCTAACGAAGAATAATACTAATAAATTTTTAATGTTCAGATTATCTACATTCTCTGTGACCCAGTTCAATTGATTCTTTACATGAAACAAGACACTATACTTTCAGTTGCTTTTCTTTCAGTTCAGTTTCTCTATTTTTAATCATTCATTAAAATTTAAATGAGAAATCAACAATTATCTCATGCTGAAGTCCTGTTTTGTATGCATGGAAATCAATGGTAAAGTGTTTATTGAATTAAATGGAACAGTATCTGGTCCTTTATATGTATTGTTCTAGTAAGATAAGGTCTTAACTATTTTCTATTTAGAGAGTTCAGCATATCCTTACAGTATCCCTAGAACTGATAAAATCAAGCAGCAATGATATGAAATGGCAAAATGTCCATTGACTTTCAAGAGGGAAAGAATGTGAGATAAGAATCTTCTGTATATTTTGTGCTTTTGTCCAAGGGCTGAGTCCATGTTAACAAGTAGTGTGGTGCAACACAGAGAAATCTGGAAAGTGAAATGGTCTGTGAAGATTAAGTGGGGTCCTCAGGAACTATTTTTCAAGGTTTTTATTTAAATCTGCCTGGATATTAATTCATGGATTTAATGTCTGTGCTGTTTGAGTAAGTGACTGATAGCATGCTGAATTAATACAAATTAAACTGATGTTTAATATAAATTATCATAAACTTTTCATATATATAATCCTTTAGACATAAACCATTGACCGAGTCCAGGACTAAGTCTGATTCCAACTGCACTTCCGGTTCCCCCTGAGGAGGAATTCAGAAAGCCAGGGGGTCCTTTCTGGACCTCATGACTCAACAAGAAGGTCTTCCTCACCTGTTTGCATCTCTCATCTCTGTATAAATGATTCTAGCTTGATTCTGGAAAATTTTTGTATGTTTAATCCATGCAACAAATAATAGAGTGAACCTTGTCATCAATCTTTGTTACATCACGCTTTTACAACATCCTATTAAAACTACCTCTGACAGTTATTCTTTAAGTGATCTAAATCACTCCTTTGTGACAAATTGGCCTAGTTGGCAGGATTTGTGAGAGTCACGGTGTTGTTTTCCCAACAAATTTCTGGGTAATTGGAGTCACCCATGAGGATTAGTTTTTCTTTCCCCAAGACTTCCTTGAGCAACTGAAGCAAGGTTTCATTAATCTCATATTCTTTGTCTGTATTTACTTCATTTAAAAGCAGAACTTACAACTTGTAAAGACTTGGAAGAGCTGAAGGGTTGGGGGAGACAGAGATATGATTCCTGGCATCATTCTTCTCTTATCAGTCACATAACTGTTGGAAGACATGCATGTTGCCTTGTGGGATATGTCATCTTGACAGAAGAAGGCATGTGCCAAAAACAGCTTGAAATTTATCTAAAAACAGGATGCAAAAAAAAAGAGATAATAAGTTTTGATCATAAATCTTAAAAATATGCCTGAAGTCCTACCAGGATTAATAGCATTACTCAATCATTTGGATTAAAGTATGGATTACATATCTTTGTGTGCAAGCAATCACAGAATCACAAAATATCCTGAGTTGGAAGGGATCACAAGGATCAGCGACGTCAAACTCTGCACAGGACACCCAAAGAATGACACCATTGTGACCAAGAGCATTGTCCAAACCCTTCCTGAACTCTGTCAGGCTTGGTGCTGTGCTGGAGGAAGGATAGAAATCAGTTAAGAGTAACAACACCATGAGGTGCTTTGACTCTAGACATGTTGGTACTTTGTGTCAAGGATGCTATGGGGACATCTGGCCTGACTCTGTACCTGAAGGCGAGATTGGCTCACAACAGCATATCCCAAAGAAACCATCTCTCCTGGAGGCCAGGAGTACTCAGAGAGGGGTTGATATTTCCACAAGATGTATTGCATTGCTTCTTTTGGATAGGTTTTTTCACATCCCTGGTAACTCAAGAACTGCTGAGCTGTGTACACGAGCTCTTTGTCTGGCTCAGAATTCCTCAAAGGTACTCTGTTCTCTTAATTTGGTTTGCTTATTTTCTCCCAAACATTACTCAAAGGCTGAGTATTTTCATTGTTATTAAACACAGAAGGCCACTTGATAAGATCTGACTCCTCCAATTATTGCAGATATTTTCCATTGGATGATAGAAACTTCTGCCAAGTTATGTATTATTGCTTCTAGCCCTCTTCTTATCTGTTTTTTCACACATATGGAACTTCAAATAGGTATCAGTGTCTGTACATCAACTACAAAAGTAAATCAAATTATTTTTCCTGCCAATATAAAATTGTGTTAGATGATTCATTCCCCAAATCCTTTAAGTCTTGTATTTGGTAGCAAATATCAAAGGATTTTTCTTTTTTTTTTTTTATTTTGTACAAATCAATATATTCTCCCAGAATCATGAGGAAATCAAGATTTGTCTGCATAGACCAAATATTTGTGAAGAGAGAAGATAAAAATTTAGCAAATGGCAGCTTAGTAGCAAGTACTGACTAATGATGCCCTTGACTAAAGTTTCTTTTTTTTCCAATTGGTTAGAAGTAAGTAGTTGATTATATTTAATCGACTGTGTTAATTACTGCATCTCTGAAATTTATTGAACAATATTAAAATAAAGCACTAGAGGCTTGTAATACCAAAGGGAACAATCCTACAGTGAGTGTTACATGAAGGGAAATTAAAACCACCTGATACCACTGAGCCTGTTCCACCTGATAATTCCACGTACCTATTAGCAGAGCTTGAGTCCAAACTCCATTCTGTGTTTTGTCACTGCATCAGCCACCACATCCAAGGATCTGACCTTTTTATTCCCTTTCAGTCACTGGCAGAACTCTCACAGCCTGCAATATGCTTTGGATCAGGTATCCCAAATCACCCAAATGACTGGCTTTTTGGCCTAAAATAATGGAAGTCTACCAAACTGATTTGTCACCTTTGCCTGATGTTCACACATACTAATGAGTTCTGAAAATGTTAATTTTCTTTGTGCCCAGATCAAATACACTACTCTGTCAAAATAAAATAAGTTCAGAGCCAACAAATTTGCATGAGTGTAGTTTATTCTGAAAACATTTACATTTCATTAATACATTAACATAATATGAGGTTCAGAGAGTAACTGTGACTGTGATGCTCCTGATTAGGAGGAGTGGGCAGTAGAAAGAGCACAACTTTTCTGCGTTGTGGGGTTTTTTAGTTATCCCTGGATTACCTCATATCAAGGGAGCTGACACCTTCTGCTGAAGAGAAAGCTGGAGATTACAATGCTTTAAGCTATTATTTTCGTGTGGGATCATCTATTCTTACTGGTGACTGATATTTTTGAGTTACTGGACACATGGGGCTGGATTCAGTTATCCAAACACAGGTGCCACTTTAGCTTCTCTGCATCTTGCCTGACCTCTATCTCTCGTTTGAGAAAAGAATGTGCATATCTAAGAACACAACATAAGCAAATTGGGTACGACAAAGAACTTCAAATAGATATCGTTGCCTGTGACTGGCAACAGAGTAGAGTCCTGGGTCTTCCCTGTCTACAATGGAAGGATGAACACCTTGTTCATATGTAGATAGCAATGTACTCACACCGGAAGTTAAGGTCTTAATCAGGAGCAGAATCCCACCCACTATTATTATACAGGAACCCCCTGAAGATTCCTCAGCTTCATGTTGAGTGTCAAGCCTAAGAAGTTCAAAGAGTCAGGGCAAGTAAAATCTTCCTTTTGCAGAGACCTTATGGCAGATCTCTAGGGAATTTTCTCAGAGTAGAAAATGGGGAATTTTTTACACTTTTGTGGAGAAAAAGAAGAGCTGTTACTTCTTATCCTAACAATGGAGAGAATCTGATTGAATGGCACAGTCCAACATTAGTTTTTGCTAGGCTTGCTCTGGAGAGGCTTTTTTCGAACATAGTTAAAGTGTTTTTTCTAACCCAGTGCAGAGCTATTCACCCCATTCACACAATTAATGTGTTTCATCCCACTTTGGTTGACTAATTACTGCATTGGAAGAGACATTATACTGGTCCTGCTAAACTGATTCTTCCATCACAGAATCACAGAATCACAGAGTAGGTAAGGTTGAAGGCCCTGTGCCCATATCTCATTCTGGTGCATAACTGTTTTCTTTTTTCTCCCAGGAAGCCTTTGACTGACTTGTGGCTGCCTTTCACTGCCATGAACAGCTGTGAGGGGTGAGTGAAAATCCTGGGAAGATCAGACACTTGTACTTGGCATTGAGGCCATAGCTGTATAGGCTGCCCTGAGCTCCTGAAGAAGCCTGGTCCACAAATTAAAGCTTTGTGTTAACAAAGCATGGGTCTTAACCATTTCAAGCTCAGTGGGAGCAGTGGCCACTAAAGCATCCCTGCAGATCACACTTTCATGGCAGGGAGGGAATGGAAGTGATCCAGAGCAGGTCAGCCTCAGTTGGTTCCCCACTTTTCAAACTGAGCCAGGTTATAATCTGACTGGCAGATCAAACCAGCTCTCTGCACATGAACTGCATCAGGGGAATGGCCTATGGGACTTCAGTGACCAAAATGAACTAGAGGAGGAATTTAGCAAAGTAGCTTTGCTGGCAATCAAAACTATTTGCCTCTGGTATTTGGCAAACTTTATGAGCACAGAATTCAGGTGGGAGGTTATTTTTCATCTTCAGCCTCAAGTCAGACCTGCTGTTCAGTCAGTGGCTCTGGCATTTTTAAAGTGTAGCCTTTCTGGAGGGCAATAAGCAATTGTGTTTCTCTTGGCTGAACAAGACTTTGAATAGCAATGGGCTGCCTGGCACCACGACTGCTCCGAGCTGGCTGCGTGATGTCAGCCAGGGCTGTGTGTGACATCACCCAGCAGCTGCCAGCCGCCAGCTTATCGCAGCCGTGTGATGATCACCCATTTGGATTCACACGCCAACAGCTCATTCATGCTCAGCTGCTGCTTTCTTCCCCAGGAAACAAAAGGGCTCTTTGATACAATGATGGCACAGGGAGTATCATCAAACTGCTGAAAAAAAAAAAAAAATAAAAGAACATTTAGCTCCATCACGGTTTTCGAAAAATGGTTTGGAAAATTACTCCCCTTAAGGTGTAAATAAAAATACATCACCAAAGACATGATGAGGGAGCCCATCTTAGCACTACTGACTGCCAAAAGGTGCTTCATAGGATCTCCTATGCACTGTAAAATAGGGCAGGTAGAGAGGGAAAAGGATCAGTATGCCTTGTTTTAAGCTGCCTGCCCTCAAAATGTTGCAGAGCTATTAGAGCTGAGGCTCAAACAGCAGCAAACCAGAGCTTGTGGTTAGCACTAAGGCTGTGGTCACAGTTAAAACCTGTTCAAACACACAGAGCTGTTCATGCTCATGACCACAAAGAATTAGGTTTGTATTACACACAGATTTTGTGACAATGGAATTTGAGGGTGTTTGTGTTTTTTGTTTTTGGTTTGGTTTGGTTTAGCTTTTTTGCATAGCACTGGAATAATTTGTTCTGGAACAAGCAGAGCTGCAGAAATAAATTAGTGTAATAGATCACACTAACCTGATGATCTGTAAGGTCCCTTCCAATCAAAACCCCTATGATTCTAAGGAATTTTTCCCCATAAAGTAAACCTCTAGAGGTGCATGCTCCTCATTAGAGGGCACCCCTGATATCAGGAGCTCTATTGCTATTTTTTCACAGAACACTTACTCAGCATCATTAAAGCCAGTGTATAAATTCTCCAACAAAACTTTTGCTGATTTCTGGAATGTTATTTTTAACTTTCTGGTTACAGTATATGTATATATGGGCATACATATGTGCAGTCATTTGGCAGAGGACCTTTCCACTTTATTTTTAGTTTTATTGCAATTTTACCTCTATAGTTTTGCATCAAAGAAGGCCAGGTTGCATAACAATCTGATTTTAACCATCACCATCTTTCTATTTTGCTTTTTCTTCATTATTTATCCATCTGAATTATTGTTTTATTTTTAAACCTCCTAATTAAAAATGTCTTTTTTTCTCAATTATATTGGGGTTTTTTTTGCTCCACCCTAGCTTTGGGGTTTTTTTTTCCCCTGAATCTCTGGGTTTTTTTGCAATAACAAGGCTCATGTTCATTCAGTTTGAGATTTGTTGGATTTTTTAAGAGCTCAAGACATTTCAACATCAGATGCATGACACTAATGTAAATGAAAAAGACTAAAAATATTTCATCCATGATAATGATAACAAATCATTAAACATTAGTTCCAGAACGCCTTGGAACAATAATGACATTTTTCATAAGGGTGGTTAATCATTCTGTAAAGTCCCAGCAGTTTGACCGCATTTTTAAAAGCTCCAAAAGATAAAAATAAAACCAGAAAACAGTGATATCAGAAACATTATATTTTAAATTATTAGCTTTCTGCATACTTATATCATCTTACTCAATTTCATACAGAAATACAAGATTTACTGAAAGGTGTTCACAGTAATTCCTGCTCTCTGGCCATTTCATTCAATGTATCAATAAATAGATCAGGCTGAACAATTTGCAGGAAAACAGGTTTTTAAATTATAAAATAAGTTTCTTTACACATTTAATTTGGCTTGCAGAACTGACTTTTGTTTTTTCCCTAAAACAAAATCTAGAAGTTTAATTGTCTTAAGTTTCAGCTGTTCTATAAAGGCCAAGAGTTTCTCTCAGGGAGAATTTCCCCCTGCTAGAAATAAATTATAGTAAAACAAGAGACAAGGTGACTAAACGAGCTACCTGTCCCTGCTGAGGAGGGGAGACATGTGGGATAGATTACATAAATCTTCTGCACTAATGGAAGTGGATCATTAAATGATAACAGCTAAAATTTCAAATTAGATTTCTGCAGGAATAAACCCACACCAACTCACAACATTACAGAATTACAAAATTACAGAATCTGGCCCAACCTCCCTGTTCAAACAGGGTCATCCCAGAGCATCCAGTTCTTGAATATCTCCAGTGAGAGAAAACTCCACAACCTCCCTGGGCAATCGGTTACAGTGTTTGAGTACCCACAAAGTAAAAAACAGGGTTTTTTTATGTTCAGATATCTTGTGCCCATTGCCTCTTGACCTGTCAGTGCACGCCACTGAGAAGAGTCCAATCTCACTGTTTCATTCCCTCCTGCACAATGTTTATCCACATTGTAAAGATTTCCCCCTGTTGATGCAGGATCAGGCACTCTCACATAGCTCTGGGCTGAAATAAAGATGCTTTCTTAGGTAGAGAAAGAGGTGTGTGGGGAACCAGAGAAACATAAGGAATTAATTTATTATTTGTCATCTCCAAGAAAGCAAGGCTTCATCATACATGATGGGTGCTTAGGAGGACAGACTCCATAAGCCTGAATGTCACCCCATTCCTCTGTCTTCCACCAGTTTATGTGTCGAATATGCCACATGGAATGGGATATCCCTTGGGTCACTTGGGGTCAGCTGTCCTGGCTGTGTCCCCTCCCAGTTTCTTTTGCACCTGCATTTGGGGCAGGGAAGTGCTTTCCAGGTGTTGGTTGTGATTATTAAGGACTGTGAGGAAAACTCTTCCTGCTGTGGTCAGATCTCAAAATTATTACAGTCTCATACATTCTGTGAGGTCTGGAGGCACAGCAGCGTGAGAGGCCCTGTCACTGCAGTCTTCCAGGGTACTGCATTGAAAAGAACAGGACAGGCTTGTACCTGTTTTTGCTTGTCATTAACAGCTGGTGGTCACAGTGATCCCATGACAGCAGCAGTGGTTATTGCAGGATGCTTCAGGCACAGCTTATTTGATGCCATATATAAATATTGTTCTTAGAACAGGTACATCTCCAAATAAGTTGAGTTAATTTACCACCCATAATGCTTCTTCTTCAGTGATCATGCTTAAATTCTTATATTTTTGATCCTTGGATCTTAAAGCTCATTGAAGAGGAATCAAGTTTATCTCAGAATCATAGAATCATGGAATGGCCTACTTTGGAAGGGACCTTAAAGATCATCTAATTCCAAATCCCTGCCAGGGGCAGGAAACAATTCCACTAGATTGGATTGCTCAGAGCCCCATACAGCCTGGCCTTGAACACTTTCAGGGATGGGGCATCCACAGCTTCTCTGGGCAACCTGTGCCAGAACCTCATCACTCTCAAAGAGTTTCTTCTTAATATCTAATCTAAACCTACTCTCTTTCTTCCTGTGTAAATAGTCTCTCTCCATCTTTCCTGCAGGCTCCCTTCAGGTACTGGAAGGCCATGATTAGGTCTCTCCAAGGCTTTCTCTTTTCCAGGCTGAACAATCCCAATTCTCTCAACCCTTCCTCATAAGAGAGTCTCTCCATGCCACTGATCAAATTGCTCCTTATTGCGCTAATGCAGGAAGAGGGATGACATGGATAAAGTCACTGCATTAGCAGTTAAGGCATCATTCTTATGACCAAACACCTTGTCCCTTTTCAAAATAATTTATGCCTGACCTATCTTTATTTCATAAAATTTCATAAATAGTCACTTCATAATGGTCTCATTAGTCTGTAAAGGATGCTAAAAGGAAATAATCACAGCACATATTAAGCATTCATTTTCTCTATCCTGTAGATGAGACAGCTGTCAAGGAAGTGTTTTGATAAATCATGAAACCTAATGAATATCAAAATAACCCCAGATATTAGTTACAAGTCATTGTCATGTAAATAATCCATTTGTTTCATAAATATTGTCCTAATTGTCAGAAAGACAGCATGAGGCAAAACCCAATGTGATTAGACGAAGATGTAAACAAGAATATAAAAGATTGGTCAAAAACATTTAAAAGTTACCCAGAATCTAATAATTTGTGGATGTGGCTTGCTCTGGGAGAAAGTGAAAGTAACAAAAAAATGATCAGAGAGGAAAATTATAGTGATCTCTAAATGGCAAGATGCTGAAGAAAGATAATGTGATTCTATGGCAGGGAAAGTAAACAATAGTGAAATGAAAGATTAATTGTCTTAAGAATGATTGTAAGGAACTAGAGACAGAGGACAAAGGGAAAAGCAAGAATATTAAATAATTACCATCAGGCAACATAACCAGGGAGAGGGGTGAAGAATTGTTTAGTCACTTTTACAGTTGAGGAAAGGTGTAATCCTTTGAGAATGGTAAAATGACAATTCATGGAATGGAAAAAATCTTTTAAGGGAAATGGAGTTTAAAAAAAAATGGCATACTGGATTAAAAGGAGAATCACATGGTCAATCTATCCATGTCAAAAGCCTGTGGAATAAGTCAGCTACTTAAACTGTTCGAAATGGACAAGTGGGAATATGAAATGAGAGGCCACTTCTTTTTCCTTGTGGAGATTATTCCAGAAATTATGTAGAAGAATATTTTAAAATGTAACACTGATTGACTGGCACGACCAGTCAAATGTTCATGATTAACAACATGATAAATTTACCTGACATTTATTAGATAGTAAGGCATTTATATATTTTTAACGTATTTTACTTTTATGATGAAAAGAGAGCACTGGGCTCAGCAGCTACCAGATAAGGTGCAGACCTGCTGTAGAATATGTGATTTAATGTCTCTCTGTGAGACTTTGACTTGACTGGTGTTTAGCCATGTCTTGATAGTGAGTTCAGAGGCTTCAATTTCTACCCCAATTCTCTTCCCTCCTTTTGCAGGATGCTTTTTGGAACATGGGCTCCCTGTTGCTATGCAAAACATCTTAGCACTTAGCTACTCTTTTCCTGAATGCACCTGAATTCAAATAATTAATCATAGTAAAATGATATCCAAAAAGTTAATGAGGAAGAAAGGCTGAATCATGAAGGTAGATAGGAAACCATCTTTTGAATTAAAATTGCTGAAAGAGGTCAAACACAAATAAAAAAAAAAATCATGGAAACATGCTGAAAATGTCCTTTAAATGTGCCATGAAATATACAGCTCCCAAAGAGAAAATGAAGAGAATGCCATCTCAGAGTGCTGTGGGAGGGTAGTACAGCTCTTAGGAGGTGGCATTATTGCTGTGAAAGCGCTTGGTTTCCCTCACCCAGAGCACTTTCTGCAGCTTTGCTGCAATACCTCAGCAAGAACATAATCGCCCTTGAGCTAGGAAGAAGCAGAGCAGCAAGAATAATATCCTTGGAGATGTGTCATAGAGAAAGGTTAAAGGAGTTTAGTTTAGTGCAATATGAAAAGAGACTTTGTAACAAATTAATTGAAGTTTCTGGGGCTATTAACAAGCTATCAGACATTACTTGAGAACAGAAAAACCACAGAAAAATAAAACTCCTTAGAAAAGCTGCATATAATACTTAGCCTGTTAAAACACACAACACGCAACAGACCAGATGCTCATCTGGGGGAGCTTGAGGTCAGGCTATGAATTGCTTCAAATTACACTAATTTACACCTGCTGAGGATCTATCTTGAAATTAATTTGCCCCCAGAACATTCTTGTTCATATTAAACCTTTTCATTCTGGTAAGTAGAATAGCTTACTAAAATGGATAAATAATTTCTTCAAAGTGACACACTGAGTGAGTATCAAGAGACTTTTTCTTTTGTTTTGTTATATTTCTCCCTTGGTGTCATGTTTCCTTTTCTCCTCCTTTCATTCAAAGTCTGCTAAGCAGTACAATCGGGAGAGATCAGAATAGGGCTCTTTGATCAATCAGTCTTTAGACAGAAGTTGTGGGAAGACTTTTTTCCTCTCCATGAAACAGTTCAAGCATTTTGGGATCTTCTCAATGTCAATTTTAATTCCGTTTATTTCTTTATCTTAGTGAAGTAGTTGCATGGGGAAAAATATTTACTTTGGAAAGATGTTGCCCTTAGATCACATTTTCAACTGCATTCGTACTTGACATGTTTTTGAAACTTAAGGTTAATCTGGGCTGACTTACACTTGGTTACAAAATAAGGCCTCTATATTTTCATTATAATGTGTTTGCTAGTGGTTAAGCTTAATGGGAAGCTTCTTCATCATGTATAATTTGGAAAAGTTACTTTATGATAATGATTTCATTCTTTTTCAGGCAATGTCCTTGGAGAGACCTGGACCTACACCAACTCTCAGGTAATTTTTCTACCTAATATTGAACTGAATGGCAGTCAAGAAAGTACAAAAGTGTGGAAAATGAACAAAATGCCATGGAAACAAACCGTGATTACACTAAAAGAAAACAGAGACAATAAACACATTAAAATCCAACAAGAACCTGAAAAGTCATTCTGTGAGCTGAGTCATTTCAAATCACCTTGTGCGAATAAGTTAATCATGTAGCTAGATTCTGCTATTCAGAACTGGCTATAAAAATCCAGCAAATTCTGGTAGAAATGAGTCCAAGGCAGCCTTTGGGACCATAAAACAGTTTCTGTATATTGTGAAGAGTGGACTGTGTTTCATGGTCCGTATCTATCCATGTCAGTTCAGAACTGATGCTTCTCTAGGTACGGGGAATCAACACACTCCAGATGCCCTGGGCTTTAGAGTTCAGGTGAAAGATTAACACTTCATTTACTGGACAGTTTCTGAAGATCTGTGGTCCATATAATCCAAGATATTCCCAAATCCCTTTGTCATTCTGCTAAGCAAACACAGCAGTCATCATTTCTACTCACTTGGTCCAGCAAACTTACAGTCAGAATCATGGATCAAATTTAGGATCTCAGTGTGGATATCCAGAGCAGTTTTTAAATCTTCCCAGCTCTGGAGGTTTACATTGTCTAAGGACAAATTCAGCAAAAAATTGGTCATCAGTGCAAGGAGGGGCTGAGGTCATTTGGCTTGTTCAGCCTGGAGGAGACTGAGGGGAGACCTCATTGCAGTTGCAACTTCCTCAGGAGGGGAAGAGGAGGGGCAGACACCAATCTCTTCTCTGTGGTGACCAGTGGCAGGAGTCAAGGGAATGGCCTGAAGTTGTGTCAGGGCAGGTGTAGGCTGAATATCAGGAAAAGGTTCTTCATTCAGAGGGTGATTGGTACATGTGGCCCAAGGAAGTGGTCTCAGCACCAAGCCTTACAGAGTTCAAGAAGAATTTGGAAAATGCTCTCAGGCACATGGTGGGTTTCTTGGGATGTCCTGCACAGGGCCAGGAGTTAGACTTGAAGATCATTGTGCATCCCTTCTGACTCAGGATAGTCTATGATTCTATGAATCCATCTGAGGCTTCACTCATTACACAGAGAAGGGGAAGATGCAGAGTCACACCTTTGCCTACAGTCAAATCCACACACTCTCACTCGGAGTTTAGATCTTCACTCAATCCATGCTGTCAATAAAGAGTGGAGGCAAAAGTACCCTCATCTTTTCCCTTCATTAAATACACTCCTGATATCTCTTTGTTTTTAGTGTAACAAATGCATTAGGATTTACATACCGTATGGCATGAGATAGGGAGGAAGAGCTCGCTGGTCAAAATAAACACTCCTATTTTTTTGCTCATTGATGGGCAATTGCAGCTCACTTTTGACTTAAATAGGATTCTATGATTTACCTCTCTCTAAGAGCCTTTTCTCCTTATCAGTGAGACAATCACAAGCAGCTGTTTATTTCAAAACAGAGTAGAGAAAAATAAACAAACAAGCAAACGAAAGCTGAGGCTGAATCACAGATGAACACATCCACAACCTGCACATCTTGTATGTAATTTGAAATGTTTCCTATCCTAAAAAATGAAACTAGTGATGCAGATGGAAAACAAATGAATCTACTGGGCTTGAATACTCACAGGCAACAATGAGGAAGACTGAATTTTTCTTTTTTCTCTGACTAAGCGCTGCTGCACAGACCAACCATGCATTGCTAACCATATTTAAAGAGCTGATATGCTCAAAGTACATCCTGTTGGGAAGCAGAGCATGTGGAATATGACCATTTGCTTTATGCAATTCAAGGAAAAGCAGCAACAGGTTGTGCGAAAGATAAATCAGATTGGTCATAAGAATGATGCCTTAACTGCTAATGCAGTGACTTTATCCATGTCATCCCTCTTCCTGCATTAGCGCAATAAGGAGCAATTAGTAGTGCTGGAAAAATGAAGACAGCTTTTAAATGTGTGCCAACTAAGGAAAATAATCAGTTGGAGTTAATTGACTCTAGTTGAACACCTGGGGCATATGATCAGTTCACAGCATTTATTTAATTTTTTTAAGTTCCCTCCAGTTTCTTCCTTATTTGCAGACACAAATAAAGCTGAAAACATAATGATGTCTGTTCTTTATATCAGACATTCATATAAAAATATTCCATTCTAGTCTTCATAAATGGTAATAGAGCTGGGGTGTCAAATTTGACATAATAAAAATCTCCTGATCTTCTGAAAGCTTTGTTTGTCTGTTGTGGTTGTTTTGTTTTCTCTTGTTTTGTTTTAGTCATGTCTTCTGAAACATATTTCAAACAATAATCTATATGTACTTTGTTATTTTTTCTAAAATATTCTTCATCTAAACATGCTTCTAACCATTCCTATTCACTGGATACTGTGATGATGGGAAGGAAGAATCCTTCACACCAAACTGAATCTAAGACTTGTGCTTAGAGTTGTGCTTGCAGCTTGTGCTTACACATCTATTTTGACCATTCTCATGGCAGGTGATTACAGACAAGTGGCTTTACTCTATGTATAAATCAGAATAACTGATTTGGAGCCATCACTTATAACTGAAGAAACCTTTCAGCCCATTCAAACCAGATTTTGGTATCAGGCCCATTTCTGTTGCCTGGAATAAAGAGCAGCTGAGAAATTTAGGAGGTGTATTTAAATGTATCCTAATCTATTTATTCTCATGGTAACATTCCTTTTCTCTTCCTTTCTCAACTGACCTTCATCCTGACCTTCAGTTGTATTGTTCCATTGTGCTAGATAGAAAATGGATAATAATTATGGAAGAGAGAGATTCCATATCCACAGTGGGGACCTCTGATCTAACTTCAAGGGGGGCTTCAGGTCAGTACTGCAGTGCTTAATTTTAGTGGTTTGTCAGAGGACAGCATCTGCAGCCCGGTTTACTGCCTATCTAGGCTTTTAAGAGTATAATCTATAAATCCATGATACTGACCCTGGAAATCATCTAAGATAGTTAATTGCAGATCCTGTCATCTGGATGATGCTTCCCAAGTATTTTGGTGCATCTTTCCCATTGCAAATTGCCATCCTGTTGGAGCAGGTAGTCCAACCATGCCACTTTTTGATCAAGATAGAAGTGTGGGTCTTTCTTTCTCACAGGGTAGCCAGTAATCAAAAATACTTATCTGCAGTAAATGAAACCCCGAATCAACTCTGCCCTTTGATTTAAATCAGGGATATTGCATCCCAACCTCCAGCATCCCAGCTGAACACACGGACCATTTGATCAGTGACTATGCTCAGGTACTACTTGCATAAAATCTAACAATGTTTAAGGAGTGAAGCATGAATTTGACTATGTACAGAACAAAAGGAGACCGAGTCTCTAATTTAACGGCAGTGAAACCCATAAAGAAAAGACAAATACAGTCCTGAGCTTTGCCTGAAAGTGTTTGCACTCAAATAGCCTATGAGAAGTCCCTTGAGACCAGGCATAGTCATTCAGATATCAGACTGTCCAATGTTCTTTTGCTGAAGCTGTTTCTGTTTTTGTAAGCTAATAAATATTCATCAGCTGAGACTGTAGGAAACCATAACAATAACCATTTAGCACAGAAGACTGGCTCTCTGTTCTTAAACTTGTGAGTAGCTGAAGATTATTATTTGTTGATTTATTTATTCACCTATGTATTTTTACAAAGTAGAGTGTTTTCAACAGGAGACAAATGGAAACAGTATAGACTCAAATACCTCATACCATAAAGGTTCATGCATTGACTTAATGTGCTGACTCTGGTGCCTCGGCATGGACCTCTTACAGCGTCACAGCCTACTTCAGCATCCCCCTGCTCTGGTGTGGGGTGCTCCCCAGGCTGCAGGTGGTTCTCTGTATCCCAATGGACTCCCATGTGCTGCAGGGGCACAGCTGCCTCACCATGGGCTGCACCAGGGGTACAGGGAAATCTCAGCTCTGGCACCTGGAGCATCTCTTTCTCTTCTTCTTCACTGACGTTGGTGTCTGCGGGGCTCTTTCCCTCACAGATTCTCACTCCTCATTCTCTGCCTATTGTGCAGTTCTTTCCCCCCTTCTTAAATGCATTATCCCAGACTCACTACCAGTGTCACTGATGGCCTTGGCCAGTGGTGGGTCTGTCTTGGAGCCATCAGGGATCGGCTCTGCTGGACATGATGGAAGCTTCTGGCAGCTCCTCACGGAAGCCACCCCTGTAGCAAGCCCCACTACCAAAACCCTTCCGTGCAAACCCAATACATTACTTGACTAAAAGGAGAATTTTTTTTTGTCATCTAGGTCTCTTTTGCCAGAAATTCTATCTTCTTTCCTGTCTCTTTTAGAAGATCATTTAGCTATTCAATTTCAGGAGAAGGATCAGTTTATGGATCTTGAGAGGACTAAACTATTTTGAAGTTAAAAGCCTTCCTCCCTTTGAAAAAATTACTAAAATTTCTGTCTGCTGAAAGGCATGAGGTGGAATCACACTTTTCCTTTGTCACTGTATGGGAGAGCTTGGGTAGGGATCACTAATTTTCCTTCCCAAGAAAATGCTTTAATCCTAACAAGGTGTCATGGGTTAGCATAGTTTGAGTTTTTGAGGAAGACTCCTTCAGCCTCGGAAGGGATTTCTTTTGCAAAGAGGTGCTTACAGCTTTCTCTAGACCTGACCTAACCAATCAACTGGCTACTTGGAATATTGACAACTTCTTTAAGCCACTTAAGAAGCTTGGTACGCCTCTGTGATCCACATTTAAGGACGAACAGAGCCCGGGAAGCTCTCTCTGACTTCCGGCTTTCGGACAGGTAACTGGGGGAGGCCCGGGGCACGGCCCAGCGGGGCCGGGCCCTGCTCGGCCCGGCCGGGCCGGCCAGGAGCCCACCCTGGAGCGGCCCTGTTCCATCTGCGGCCCGGCCCGGCCCCCCCAGCCCTGCTCCGCCCCCAGCCCTGCTTCGGGCGGGCCAGGCCCCCTCAGCTGCTCCGGACGGGCCATGCCCCCCCTCACCCACTGCTGCTGCCCGGCAAGGAGAGATAAGCGAATTCCAGCTGCAAGGCCGGGTGAGATTAACTCTTTTAGTGCTGTAAGATTTCTCCAGAACAGATGAAGCTTCCAGACATTCAATCCTCTCCTGAGTCAGAGGAAAAGGACAGATGATGGCACGTGAAATAAACAGCACAGAGACACCAAAGTCAGCAAAGAAGGAGGAGCTGAAACCCTGAGAGAGGAGAAAGAGGAGATGCTTCTCCTGGAAGCTGAAATTCTCTTGTAATGCTGTGGTGATGGACTAAAATATGTCAGTGTACCCGTTGTAATTTCATGAAGCATGGTGGGGGGGCAGAGCGTTCAAACCGCAACCATGGGTAGAAGTACCTGTGCTGCATTAAGCAACTACTGAAGTAGCTGTGATTTAATGAGAAGTTTTAACAGAGAGAGTTGAAAGTGATGTAGACTCTCTCGCTCCCAGAGGAAGGCCTCTGTGCCTTTTCAGTTGAAGGTGATGAGGACCCTCTTGCTGCCTGAGAAGAAGGGGGCCTCTGTGCCTAGAGATAAAGATGCACCTACAGACAGGTGAAAAGAACTTTTGTTTTGAAGGAGATGAGGACCCTCTTGTTGCCGGAGAAGAGGAGGGCCTCTGTTCCTAGAGATGAATATGCACCCACAGATGGGTAAAGAGAACTTTTGTTTCTGAACAGCTCATCCTTAAAATGGTACCCCATTAGCTAAAGATGAAACCCTCGAGCAGTTGTGGGGAAAGCTGCAAGTTGAGGGAAGGGACTTTCACAGGCAAGGAGAAACCATTCCGGGCGGCCTTGCTGTGACACTGAGCCACAAGAGAACTGTTTAACTGTTTTTGTGTGGAGATGTCTCCATAGCATGAGCAAGAGAGACTCCTCTCCCTAAGTGGACTGAGAAAGGTTATTATAGAGATGGTAAACTGACTCTGGAAAACCCTGAGGGTTGTTTTTTTACGTTGTCGGTGGGAGAAGGGAAGAAGGTGGGGGGAGGAGAAGTGTTCTGAAGGTTTAGTCTAACTTTTTTTTTCCTGCCTTTTAGTTCTGTTAATAAACTTCTTTATGCTTTTAGGGTTTAAGTTTTTGTGCCTGCTTTGCTTTTCTCCTGGTTCTTATCTCACAGAAGGAAAATAAGTAAGTAATGGGCATTTTGAACCAAACCACTACACAAGGGAAACATGAAGTGTCCCTATTTCCTTTTCTTTTTCTTTGAATGGTGCAAGGAACCTGTATAACATTCAATAGGAAATATGTACTGTGAAGGAGGGCAGCAATGGATGCTAATGTATTTATATCTTTTATAAAATGTGTACACTTGCAGAAATTTTTCAACACCATAAAGTTATCAAAAGTTTTTATTGACTCAGGTGGGCTTTTAATTTCACCCCAGATGTTTCAGAGTTGAAAACTTCTAAGAAGCAAAGCTGACATCCAGCAAAAATCAATGAGTTCATAGGTGGTCTCACACAAGAATCACATCAAATCAATTTTTCATCTTGCATCATATTTTCAGGACACTCATTAAGCAATTCCAGGCATATTGAAAACATATTGATCTTTACTAAATGTGTAAGCAAATCCTTTGAATGTTGCTGTATTGAGCTGGCATGAACTCTAGAAACAGATTCAGGAAAACAGAGTAATACAAAATTTTAGCACACAGGCAATACTGGACAATGCCAGGTTCATCTTGCAGAACACATTTCTTTGTCACAAGGGCACATTCCTGGCTCTTGTTTTACTTGGTGTCCACCAGGACCCCAAGATCCTTTTCTGAAAAGATGGAACATACCATCACTCAAACTCAGAAATCAGAAGTAGTTGAATATGATATTTGCAGCATTATTTTCTAGTGGATATTCACAACATTGCCTGTTGTAAGCTTACACAGGCCTTGAGGTTGACATCTCCAGGCTTTTCAACTATACTGCATGATTTCTGCATCAATTCCTTTGATTACTGCTTGCAAATTATGTAGAATGACATTCCCAATGCACCAAGAAGCTTCAAATGATGAAGAATATACCCAGTCTGCAACCAAATTCTGTAACCAAATTGTTACAAAGCAGTCCTAACTTCAATATTACACTTTTTCACGTTACACTTACACTTTAGTTTTTCTTTTTTATAAGAAACATACAAGTGGACTATGAACATAATGCAAAAACACTTCGGTTAAATATGAATTTGTTTATTATGGTTTGTTTAAATTTTTTAAACCTTCGGAATAATAATAATAATAGATTAAAATATATTTCTAAGCAATCAATAATTGAATGATCAATCATTATCACTTTACCATGAAAAAGATAGATCTTGGCAATGGATCATGAAATATTTTGCAGTGAGGCCTAAAATTATTTAATCCATGTAAAAGTTGCAAGATATACAGCAGAGAAAGCAAGTACTAGGGTGACACCTAGAAAAAGATGAAGACATATGAATCCGAATACTTCTGCTTCCATTCTTTCCCTAACATGCAAAAAAAAAGAGAGATAAGTATCTTTGATATCTTCATAAAATCATGCAAAAGATTTTTCTGGAAAGTACTGAAAAACACCTGGAGGACAAAGCAGTCTTCAGTCACAGACAGCATGGCTTCCTGAGGGGAAAATCCTTCTTGTTGAACCCAATTTCCTTCTACGAAAGAGCAATCCACAGAGTTAATTTAGGAAAGGCAGTAGATGAAGTATTTTTGTACTTCAACAAGTATCCTTATGGACAAAGTGTCCAGCATTCAGCTGGATAAGGGTGTTATGGGATGGGTGAGCAACAGGCTCACAGGTTGGGCACTGTCCCGGTTTTAGAGACAAAACTTTTAGGAGGAGACGCTCTGGAGTGAGCACCTTCTCCCAAGGGAAAGGAGACTCCCCCTTTCCTCCACCCCAGGACAGGCACAAAGAGTTACAGTGAGTGGGGTTACATCAGACTGGTGACCTGTCACTAGTGGGGTTCCACAGGGCTCCATCCTCAGCCCTGTGCTCTTCAGTATCTTTATTGTTGACTCCAAGGAACACCAAATAAGTTTGCTGATGACAGGAAATTGGGAGGAGCTGTAAACTCCCTCAAAGGCAGGGAGGTCCTGCAGAGAGACCTTGACCAACCATGAAACCTTTACCAAGGGCAAGTGCCAGACTTTGTGCCTGGGATGGGGCAGCCCTGGATGTACGGACAGACTGGGGAATGGAAGGCTGGAAAGCAGCTGTGGGAAGGGACCTGGAGGTCCTGGTCAATGGAAAGCTGAATAGGAGTCAGCAGTGTCCTGGCAGCCAGGAGGGACGGCCCTGTTCTGGGGGGCATCAGGCACAGCATCACCAGCCAGGCAAGGGAGGGATTGTCCCACTCTGCTCTGCACTGGGACGGCCTCACCTTGAACATTGTGTGCAGTTTGGGCACCACAATATACGAAAGACATTAAGCCACTAGAGAGCATCCAAAGGAGGGAAACAAGGATGGTGAAGGGTCTGGAGAGGTAGCCTTGCAAGGAGCAACTGAGATCACGTGTTCTGTTCAGCCTGGAGGAGACTGAGGGAAGACCTCACTGTGGTCAGCAACTTCCTCGTGAGGGGCAGCGGAGGTGCAGGTACTGATTTTTCACTCTTGTGATCAGTGACAGAACTTGAGGCAATGGCCTGAAGCTGAGTCAGGGCTAGGTTGGATATCAGGAAAAGGTTTTCAACCCAGAGGGTGTTCAGACGCTGGAACAGGCTCCCCAGGGAAGTGGTCACAGCACCAAGCCTGCCAGAGTTCAAGAGGCATTTGGACAACACTCTCAGGCACATGGGGTGATTCTTGGGGTGTCCTGTGCAGGGCAAGGAGTTGGACTTGAAAATCCTGATGAGTCCCTTCCAACTCAGCATATTCTATGATTGTATGATAGATTAGAAAATTCAAATTACATTTCCTTAAGTCCTCTTTCTATTTCTTACTAGCTTTGGATGTCTATAAAAGATATAATTTTCAACTTTGAAAAAGTTCCTAGAGAGCTCATTGTGCTCAACACCTGCTTCTTCTCCAATCCTTAATTTGTGATGTTGACAAAGGTTATTTTCTACCATGGACTACCTTCACCTTCTTCTGTAGCATCAATTTATCTTCCCCCTGATTATAGAGAGATACCGCAATTGAGAAGACGAGAAAATGGGAAATCTTCCGTGATTTCAGTGCCACAGCAGAAATCTCGTAGAGACCATACTGATGGGACCTGCTGATTTTTTTCCTCTGACCACCTTGAGGGTTGCCCAGTGTTTTGCAGACTTCACCTCTGAAAGCTTTGCACTCCCATGACCTCCAATGCACACACCGTAGCGACTGCCTTAATAAGTTGATGTTTCATAAAAGACACTTACATAGAGAAAACGCCTGCACATTACTCACAAAGCTCTTTCTTCAGTCATTCTTACAGCCCCCACCTCAATATGGAAGGGAACAATCATACAAAGTAAAGAGCAAGGGATTTCTGATAAGAACTGCTTTGTAGTGGTGCTGATTGACTCTCTCTGACACCTTAAAGCTTCTCGCATCAGGTAATGCCTTTCCTGAAGCCACTGCTGGGTCTGGTTGATAAGGGTACTTGAAATGCTGACAGCTGTGATCTTGTTAAAAAGGGTCAAAAGAAGCAATCTTAGTAACATTTCAATGGTTGGATTATTGCTACTGAAGAGAGCAGTAAATGCCACTTACAACTAAATTTTCCACTTCATCCGAGGTGCGGATAACTGTTCTTCTGATACCTTTCCCCCAAGGAAAGCTCTGTAGCAGTAGGCAAAGGAAAGTAATTACATATTTAAAGGTACAGCTGTCTTAGATAAATTCAATGCAGTGGGAAAAAAATATTAACACAAACCCAGGAATAGAAAAAGGAATTAATTACAGACATTTTTTTCATTTAAGATATTTTATTAAATCAGGAAAACCATGCCCAACAGCTAAAATTATTTGCTTAAAGTCAACTAAGATATATAACTGTGTATTTATAGGTTTGTTTTTGTTTTTTTTTTTTAAACTACTGCCTCATTAAATGCCTCAATCTTTTTTCTTGTCATGACTGCTCAGGTAACATAAACCTTCCTATCCAAGGTATATAACTACATTATACTAGTGTTTTCCTTTTTGTCTTTGCTTTTTCTTGCCTTTTCTAAACCTAAAAGATGAGCTGATCTCATCTTTTACCAGCCAAAGGGGCAGAAGAGGGGAACATCCTGTCAAAGATAAAGAGGAGGCTTGGCTGTAGAGACAGACACAGGAAATTTCCTTCTTTTGGAAATTGCACTGTATACTCAGGCTTTGAATCCACAAAGTTGGTCAACAACACAGTGCAGATCATTTCTGACTCTCAGAAACTGTAAAGCATGATCCCAATTTTTTGGATGAATTTTGAAATTACACTAGAAATTGTAGGTATTGCATTTTGTAGTGGGGATGTCCAAGATTTGAGTGGAGTTTCTCCAGTCAGGAGATGTACAGAGGCACAGGACAGAACAAACTCCAAGCAGTTTGAAGAATTTCTAGAAGGCTCAGGAGAGAGACAAACCCACAAATGCTCTGCTCTGAGTTGCTCTGAATTCCCATGTGCTTTCCAAATTATTTTCTGCATGAAAGCAGTTTCTATGCATGAAGCTTCTATGCTACAGCTCACTGGACCTTACCCAATGCGATTTAGGGAACACCAACACTGGATGATGTGGGCAGAGAGGCTGTAGAGAGGCTAAAAGCACTGGATTGATGTGCTGTGCTGTAACACAAAATGCAGTTGTGATGTGTCTGTCCCCGGCCTGTGTCTCTCTCAGAGCTCTGATGTGTGGCCAGAGATGCTCATCTTGACAGGCCAGAGGCTTTTCATGCTGAGATATGGAGCCAAATCTAAATATTTGTCTGTGTTTGCAGAGGGACTTTAACCAGGAGGTGTTCTTTAGGCACTTCACAAGACTTATGCTGAGCACCAGAGAGAAGGTTTTCTGTAGAAGTTAGAGAAAGAATGAAATATAAAGAGAAGGAAGAAGTGCCTCCTATCTCCCCACAGAACAGAGAATTTAGAGAACTTGCTAAAGAAGATGTTAAAACAGAGGTCCTTAACTGTATATTCATATCCAGGACAGGAGTTCCCGTTATGGAAGCTGTTTTGCTAAGCAGAAGTATATATTTCTTTTAATTTTCATTTTAATGCAATTAATTCTATTCTATGACTTCTTTAATATTAATTTGCACGCATTTCTGTATTCTGACAGGAAGAAAAAGTTTGGATCTGAATATCAAGGCCAGTTGTTAGGATGACCCTTAATAGGATTTTATGTCGTGATTTTTCAATGCAAACTAGTCCATTAACTGGAACCCAGGTGAGTTCCCTACATAGAAACTTATAGCCAAATATTTTACATTGGCATTTTTACTGATGACAAAATGCAAACAAATTGCAGAATAGAAAAAAATACCTGTATTTTATATATATATATATATATATATATATATATATACACACACACATATATCTTTAAATTACTGTACAATTCTGTGATGCCTACAGTAAACAAAATGCCACAGACAACAGTTTCCTATGTGCTTGAGGTTTCAAAAAATATTTTTTTGTTTATTGGTGTGTATATTTTTTGTGAACTATTTTATTCTATTCTGCTCGTTTTCTTTCTTCTGTTTTTTTTTTTTTTTTTTTTTTCTCCTAGCAGGCTACTTTTTACTTCCTCTGTTATTTTACAGCCATTTCTATATATTGACCTGCTGATAGTGCAGTTCTCACTGTGACAGTCTTGAGTTCACCACAGTTTGCTTAAATCCTCTGCAGACTGGTAAACCTCCAACTATAGTCACAAGTCTTTTTAGTCCAGGGAGCTAATTTAGTCAAACTAGATGGTTCTAAGCAGGTTGTCAGAGATACTGTATTGCTCTCCACTGGCTAGTTATAGGATTAAAATATTTCATTCAGGGGTACTGGTTCATTTCCCACCAATTTCTTCCATTCTTAACACCACCCTCCCTTCTCTCTCCACTGCATGTATTTAGAACACTATGTCTGAGGCTTATCCATGCATAAGTTAAATGCTAGATTAGTCACACTAGACTTGAGACTTTGTAAACAACAGCATCATTTTCTCTTTCATAAAAATGAAAGTTGTATGCTTTTCTAGAAAAACAACTCTCACTGATGCTTGTAACTCGCCACAAGCTAAAACTGTTCTAAAACTGGCTTATTTAGTCACTACATAAAATACATCTGTCCAAGCTAAAGCAATTTCCCCCACATTTTGTAAGAGCCTGTACTGCGTCATCTGGTGTTTCAAAATTCTAATTTGATGGCCAACAGGATAACTGGAATGTTTTCACTACAGATGTTCCTCGCACTGCAGTCTCTTTCCACTGTGCAGTGGAGGTCTGCTAGGAAATACAATTTATAACTAAAATAATGCACTTGAGTTTACATAGTATTGCAGAGCCAAAGAACAGACACAGTGAGCCTGCAGCACTTTCTGGTGAATTTAAATGTTACAATTGGGCAAGAAGTCAAAGACAGATTCTAAAATGGTCTATTTTTGCAATACACTTATACTTTTCTGGCAAAAGGTAAAGCAGGAGAAATATGAATTTCAATTTATAGATATTGTGCAAGTGTTATTGGTTCTCCTTAGCCTTGTGTTCTGCTCCAGGAAGGGTGCAGGGTTCCAGATCTCAATAAAAGGGCCCAGCAGCCAGCGTTGCAACAAAACTGCTGTAACAACAACAGTAATGACCATATGATAAGAATTAGGAAAAGAAATATAGACAGTGAATAAATCTTCTGTTCCTTCAGCTGTTGGGAACTCCACTCTCATGGACAACCCAGGTGAACAGCTCTAATGAGCCACAGAGAGCCCACCCATGGAGAGGTTCACCACCCCTCCTTACTGTGGCTCTGTATATCTGACAACAAAACTATATATTGGTTTTGACAGCAACCTTCTTATGCCTACCAGAACATACCTGGCTATACGTGACCAGAGCCTTCCAGTATCTTCCCCCTTATTTTTATGTCTATTGTTATCCTGTGGTCACTCAGGCTGATCTGTGAGGTTCTCAAGCCTTAGCACAAGGCCCGCCATGGCTGTCAGTGTTTGCTCAAGAAAAAGAATTCCTTCAACTCCATGCGTTCCATAAGACTCCCATTAAACCCTCATCCTTGTTGCTTACTGACAAAAATACTGAAATATACTGGATATTTTAACCTGCAAAAAGAAGTTGTCGTATGCTCCCTATGCAACACTTCAAATATTAATGATGTTTACACAAATATGTTTACTAATATATTAGCACCAACTAAATCACTGTGCATATTATCATGTACACCTCATTTAACTGCAGTCAGACCTCTCATGAATTTATATTAAATAAAATATTAGTGAATAACTAAATGTTTGTTCTGTCTTTGCAATCAGTAATTAAAACTTCCCATACTGTTTTGGGATAATAGACTGAGTCACTAGTAAAAAAATTGCATCTTGTAGTGGGATTTACAATGTGGGAGTTTTTTATACTCTGATATCCTCTTCCAATTACTCTGATTTTTTTAATATAATTTTTAAAGCTATAGCACCTGGGGAATAAAGTTTCACATGAAAAAGTTCTATTTACCATCTGTTTATGCATGAAAACAGATGGGGGCCTCAGACAGATGTAGGGTCGGCAGCATGTGTTTGACAGGATCGTCTTGTGTTGAAGGCACTAATTTGGAATTGAGAGGGCCTGTGCTACCCTGTCTCTGACAAACAGTTTCTGAATAATCTTGAGTGAGTCACGTAATCTCATTCTTCCTCCTCTGTGTCACTAAAATAATCTTAATGATTATTTCTCACTTTTTTATCACTATCACTGATAAAGATGAATCCACTAGAATGGAAGTTGATAGCTAACTAGTAGTTAGTGATCAAGAGCTCATATTTCAAATGTGTTCAGAACAGAAGATGGTCCAAAATTATGAGCTTATCCCAAGGAAGTAATCTTGGGAGTATAACTGAGGGGCAAGATGCATTTATAAGGAAGAACATCAATGAGAATTGGGAATTCTGTAGGAAAATTGATCAAGAGATCCTGATGAAACTGAAAGTTTGCAATCAAAGAGCAGAATATGCTAGTTTTCCAGATTCTCAGGTATTTTATCTTTACCATAAAGCACAAATACAAGTAAACAAATTATTTAGCCTTCCTTGCCCCAAGTCCAGCTCTGGCAGCAAGCCTTACTGGTAAAAGTAAAGGTATGTGCTTCAATCTAATATGCATAGACATTTCACTTAACCCAACATGGTATTTTAACTGACAATATCATCATACAAATCATAATGTGTCTATTAAAAAGGCTAAGAATATCCATCTGACATTTCAGTAAGTCAACATTCAGGTCATGCTGAATTTCATGTTAGCATGACTGTGTAAAGATCAGATCTTGGGTAGTAAGTTATTCAACAGCAAAATTCAAGATCAGAAGTAAATGTAAAATCACTGGATAACTCAAAAAGCAGTGTAATAAAGATAGGAACAAATGTTGACCAGTCTAATCTAGTTTATAGAGCCTAATCTAAAATTAGATGTCTGAGGAAAGAAAACTCCGTGAGGGTCATGCAGACTTAAAGAATGACGAATAAGGGTTTCTCCCCTTGAGGTCAATGGTTCTTAAAAGGCTTATTCAACATCAAAAACTCAACAACATGGATGCCATTTTGAAAATCAGGGGTTAGCCAAACATAAAATATTTTCTGAGTACAGTGATAACAGCAACAGCTTGAAACAACATGCCAGGTGACCTACTGGAACTTATAACACAGTGTTATAAGGTCTAGTCTTTGTACTTTGTTTTTAAATTTAGAAACCAAGAATCATAAGTCTATCATTCATAAATTACTAATTGACAGTCATCAAGAAAAATTTACTGTGGTCTCTATCAGCAGTG
This sequence comes from Dicrurus megarhynchus, assembly GCA_013399195.1. Taxonomy (NCBI): domain Eukaryota; kingdom Metazoa; phylum Chordata; class Aves; order Passeriformes; family Dicruridae; genus Dicrurus; species Dicrurus megarhynchus. Next base: position 38,006 of record VXAD01012241.1, read on the forward strand.
GGTAGGATCCCAAATTTTGAAGAATACCTGTTAGATACTGATTTATTGCCAAAAATAAAAAGAGTGGTGACAAAAATGTTTTACTACTGAGGTCAACACTCTGAATTACAGGGGCTAGTAGCAGGATTAGCAGTGGTAGTAAGACGATGCACAGTATTATGGCTTGATGGAAATATCAAATGTAATTTAGTTACTACTGAGCAGTGATTAAAAATGGATTCACCCTCAGAGGTAGAGCTCATTTCATAAGTGTTGCTGAAACCTGTTTTTTTTTTCTTTTGTGGGATAATCTAAAGCATTATGGGGGAACACAATACTCCCAAATCGATTTTCTTAAGCTCTTTTGAAAAGGAATAGACAAAAAGAAAGAGAAAAATCAGTCCCAAAGTACTGAATATCCTAGCTTTCAAAACCTTCATTTGAGAAACAGAAGACTGTCAGTACTGAACCTACTTGTCTTGCTTTCTGCAAGGTCTCTAACTGACTATGGGCAATCTCTTTATGTGTCTTTTTCTTATTATCCTGAAGGAAATGTTATATAGACAAGGGATCCATTTCCATTTCCCCTGCTGCTGAAGTACATCACCAAACCCACACAAACTGTGCTTTTTTTGCTGCTGGTGAAATAACAAGATAAGTGTCCTAAGTATTTCTACACAGAAGACACTAAGGTTTACATAGGAAAAAAAAAAGCCACATTCCTCAATTCACTCTTTCTCTGCCTCAAGAAAGTACGGGATGTAAAATGAATGCTTTGCAAATCAAAGAATTGTTGCTAAAGATATCATGCCCACATGCCAAAGACATAAAAATACTTGTTATATAGTCTCAAGGAACTTACACAAATTATTCAAGAGAAACAAGGAGCCCAAACTTCAATTAGAGCCAAAAATGAAGGATTTGTCTTTGAATCACTGAAGAAAAGTCATTTTAAGAGCATGCAAGGCCACAAACTATAAAAAGAAAATGAAAATATCAAGAAGTCAAAATTAATGCATTGAGTGGAAAGATAAGTCTCTTTTTAGGCTCAGTATTGTGTTTTTTAAAATGTTGTCACAGTAAGAACAGAAAGAAGGTTGTCTCTTTTCAAATAAACTCTCTACTTGCCCTTGGGGAGTCATCTCAGCCACCCTCCTGCAAGGACACAAGGGGAGAAAGGCTTTGTCATTTCTCTTTGTGGTACTCCTAAAAAGTGGAAAATGTCCCAAATTTTCCTGAACTGACTCATCCCTTTGTAACTTTTGTGCTCAGGGCTGCTCAGAGGCATGCCCTGAGTGATGGGGATTGACTGCAGCACAGACCCATGAACTAGGCTGAGGTCACTGTCACAGCCTCCTTCCACATGTTGGAAAAAGAAGGGAAGAAACTCAATTAAGAAACAGGCAAGACCCTTCCTTCCTTCCTTCCTTCCTTCCTTCCTTCCTTCCTTCCTTCCTTCCTTCCTTCCTTCTTCCCTTCCTCCTTCCTTCCTTCCTTCCTTCTTCCCTTCCTTCCTTCCTTCCTTCTTCCCTTCCCTCCTTCTTGCTTCCTTCACTCTGTCCTTCGTATCTTCCCCTTCCCTCATAATCTCTTCTTCCCTTCCTTCCTTTTTCTCTCCTCCACATGTTAATCCATGCCTTTTTACTCCACCAGTGTTTCCCAGATGGGAGGAAGTGGCAGAGTAGCAGCAGAAAACACTCCAGATGTGAGAAGAGATGGATACAACTATAGCCTAAAACATGTCATAAAATTAGGTTGTAGAAAGTCCAACTGTGGGAAGTCACCTACTGTGTTTGACTGTGAAGATCTTCCCTCATAAATATGCTTTTTGTTATGTTTTGTTTTCAATCTTGTTTAAATCTTGCCTTCCAGGAATGGCATTGATTTTCCATCACCACTAAGAAAACTTCTTCAACACAGAGGTGAAAAACTGGAATTTCTATTGACACATCACAATCAAATGAGAGCCTTTGACTATTTCCTCCAGCCCAATGGAGCACCAGGGTGAAGGAATACATCTTGCTGTATAAAAAATGCTCTTAAAAATGTTGTTACTAATTCACTTTGGGGAGTTTCATCTGGAAGGGCCTTGGGTTACTGTATAATCTTAACAAATTTTTTTTTCCTAGAGTTCTGTTTCAGTAAGTTCTGATGCAAACCATCAAATCCCATAAAACAGTTACAGTACAATTAAACAATATGCTTTTCATGGTTAATTAACACAATTGTGCTCATATCCAGTTTTAAGATTCATCTCTTCTTCTTGACATAAAGATTTTTTAAATGATTCCAAGGTTTCTTTTATGATTTGTTTCTTGTGCAACCTCACCTAGGAATCGTTTTATCACTTGGGGTAGAATCATAAAGTATAAAATGTATATAATTGGGGGCCTACAGCAAGATGAATGCTTAAATAAGGAGCGCAGACTTTCCCATGGAAAAAAAGTAGAGTCCCCTGAGAGGTCTCTGGAAACATTTTTTAATTGATATAATTGATATATGTATATACTGATATCATTTATATACAGTATTCCTTTGGGCACTAACTTAAAGTACATGAGTCTCAAAAACTGCCCCTGGCAGGAAGAGTTGTAAGCATGTCTTCTTACATATCACTAAGTTATTTAAAGTTAAGGGCTTGCTTGGAGTTGGAGTCAAATGTTATTGATGACAAGAACACAAATAAGCTTACAGAACAGATGCCAAAGTCACCCATGGGCCAGCTGAACTTTCCATGAAATTCACTGAAGTCACAAAGGGACCAGCGCATGTAACCTCTGAAACATCCACAATGCAATGAACAAAATCAAAAACTGCATAGAACCCCAAAATGTTCCAAATCCTTAAGAGTGTTCCCAGCTACAGCAGCCAGATAACACTTGCATTTTTTTGCTTTGTTTTTCTTTATCAAATAAAGGTCTGAATTTCCCAATCAATCCAGTAGATACAGAAGCTTTTTTTGGCAAGTGCGCAAAAGCATACACCATAGATTTATGGTATAAATCATATGGTGTATCTGCAAGCTGATCCTTCATTCTGGGCAGATGCCAGTTGTTATGGGAAAGCATGAGGTAAAAATGCAGGGCAGAGTTTGGGAAGCAACCTGAGCTGTGCAGATACCAATTGATTCCCGAAGAGCTGCAGTAGAGTTAACAGGACCACATGAGTAAATGTCTCATTACTGAGCTGAGTTTTATATTTCAGGACCCCGTCCAGACCCATAGTGGGTATAAATCAGAATTAACTGGCTGTGTTTGTCAGATCCCACATTCTTTGGTGAACAATAATCCTTCCTTCCTTGCTTCCCGTTCTGGAACATAAGAAGGCATTTTTGCAGAAAACTGATATTTCAGTTTTACTCTGTGCAGAGAAACGTATCTAGTGCTTGATCTTACTTGTGTTCATGTATAGTTTCCCCTCCCACCTGCTGTCCTTGTTGAACAAGGACTTACAGGTTCAAGCCCTTGAGACATGGGTGTCATGATTAGCAACGTGGACCTTAAAGCTTAGGTACTGTGACAGTTGTTCCGTGTCCTAGCATTTACTTCAGGAGTAAATTGAAATACTTTAGGGAATAAATACTAACTGCAGACAACAGACTGTGATCCCAAATCAAATTCTAGAACTAGATTATCCTTGAAAATTGTTTCAAAACTTTCTTCTTTTTCACGTGCCTGTCAAGACCCAATATAAGCCCTCAGTATTTATTGTTGCTAAATTTTTCCTTGTTGTTAAAAACACACTGAATTGTTATCACACCAAGTTACTTTTGAGGGAGATAGGAAAATGGCAAAAGTCCAAGATTCTAAACTGCTTATTTGGCTTCTGATACAAAGAAGTTGACAGTCCCTCCTGCTCTATGAGAGAGGAAGCCCACAGAGCACAATATGTAGAATCCTATCGGTATTTGTTTATTTAGGTTGTTCCTCAGTGAGTTAGCTGATGTGAAATCCAATTGTTAGAACCAGGGTAGGTGGAAAAGTCACCTGAGAATCATAGGATCTGGATTTAAGGTAGGGCTGCATTAGTAAAATAACAACAATATGATCCACAAGGCTCCTACTTAACTGTTATCTGAACTCCAAGGAAATTCAGGTTTCCAGAGGGCCTAAGTTTTGTGTGTACAGAAGTATAGAAAAAGTCAGAAAAACCCTCTGGAGTTTTCCACTTGCTCTGTGCTTGTATAAATTTGAAGTTAGATCAGGTTGTTCAGGTCTGTGAAATGTTGAGTATTGAATGTTTTCAAGGACAGTCTCCACAGCCTCTCTGGACAGCTTATTCCATCAATAACCATTCCCCTTGTAAAGGTTTTTTTTTCACCTGAGTCTCTTGGAAATTCTCCTTTTTTCCCTTTATTGTATAGTTTTGAGCAAAGTTTGGCTCAATTAGTGGCTGCAGAGAACACTTAAATTCTTTTAAAGGCATCTTTTCCAGCCTAAACCAACTCAACATCCGCTGGTACCCATTTTGCTCCAAACCCTGCTCATATTAAGAACTTCTAGCTCTAAATATGCATATCATGTCTCTTCTACTGGGAACTGTTAAATTCAGATACTTCCCTTTCTGTCCCAAGAGCAAGTTCCGGCATTTAGTGCTGCTGAACTCCATGAGTTTTCTCTCAGCCCATCTCTCAAGCTTGTTGAGAGCCTCTAAACAGTGGCCATGCCCCTCAGGACAGTGACAACTTCTCCCATCTTGGTGTCAACCCCAGATTTGTTCTGGGCGTGTTACCTCTCTCTGTACAGCTTAGTAATGGACGGGTCAAAATCTCCAGCTCAGAAACATCTGAAATGCTATCAAAATCACAGAATCAATCAATTAGGTTGGAAAAAACCTCTGAGATTCTTGAGTCCTGATCACCACCTTATCCTTTGACTGATCACCACCTTATCAAAAAGAACATGGCACTCAGTGTCACATCCAGTCTTTTTCTGAACACTTCCAGGGGTGGTGACTCCACCACCTCCCTGGGCAGCCCATTCCAATGTTTAACAACCCAATGTTTACCACCTGAGCTAAAACAGGATCTGGAATCAGGATACATCACCTCTAAGCAGTTTGATCAGAAAAGTGTAAAGAAAGGCTTGTTCAGCTGCTGAGAAAATACAGCAGCATTTGCTGTTTATTTTGAAGTGCAAGCAGAACCACCTCTTTTAGAGGTTACACCTAAAACAAACCCTTATGCCTCAATAATTTCAAACACACAGTTTTTCTTCATTGCAACGTGTTCTCGAATAAGGAGCTCATTAAGGTCAAGGAAGAGATTAAATTTCTGTTGAATTTGCCTGACTTTATGGAAAAGAACTTGGAATTGATCAGGTCAGAGAATGGAGAGAGAAAGTGAGAAAGAACATCTTCCTGGGTAGTCCTCTGGGAGAAAAGCAGCATGGGTTCCTAGGACTGCTCTGATATTTTGCATTAGAAATGAAGCTTCATGTCTTGTCCTTCATTCCAGAAAGGGCAAATTGCATTCCTCACACTCTGTGCTTCCAGTTATTCTTTCATGTCTCAGAATCAGTAAGAGGTAAATGGCAGATGCCATGTGTTGGGCTTTTTCTTACTGTTGGCACTTGATTAACAATCATCAGAGACAGTGTCTGACATTGGAAAGCAGAAGCCTGAGTGAACCCTTACATAGGGATGTTGTAAAAACAAACTCTGTGAGATAAACAGTCCAATTAGTCTCCTACTGATATACTTTGAACATCTTTATAGATCATACTGGGGAAACTCCAAGAGTCTGGAGTGACTGCAAGTGGGACAGATTTTGCATGACAAAACCTAGAATCAATCAGTTAACAAAATAATTAGTTATAGATAAATAGAATAATAGGAAATGAAAAAGAATGGAATCAGGGGGAATTAAACTTGACACTTGTCACCCATATGAAATTAAAAATGTGGGAATAGATAGGAAGGCTGTATTGGGAGTAAATATTTCATGGGGAATGATCAGGAACAGTTGAAAGTAGATGACTGCTCAAATTCAGTTAGACAGACATACTTTATTTTGTTTTATGGAAAGTCCAGCATCTAAATCACATTTAGAAATGTGGCTGTCATCAAATGCCAATACCAAATAGCTGAGGAGTGACATGAGCTTTTACTCACTCCTTAATTATTAATAGCCTTGTTTTGTAGAAATCAGACTTTAGGAAAAGCTGTCAACTCATGTGCAGAAGAAATTCAGTGGCAATTCACCTCCCCATCAGGCAGTGGATCCCAGATTTACTCCACAGCTTGGGCTGGAATTTCTCTGGAGCCAGAACAGAGCTGCTAAGCAGAAGAGTTGTTGCTGCCTGGGGGGGATCTTGCCTCTTGGTGCAGCTGAGACTCTATGAACTATTGCAAAAGTCGCAAAACTCTATGAACTATTGCAATAGACATCATTGCTCTCTGGCTACTTGCTACAACCAGGTGTGTGTCCCTGCAGTTGTAAAGCAAGAATTTCCAACTTGACCCCTTCACAAAAAAAAAAAAAAAAAAGTATATGTATATGTGTATATATATACACACGCAAAGTGGATAACTACAGTAATGAATCTCAGATTCTACCCAGTTGCTGGCCCTGAATCTTGAGACCTCAAAGCTGCCAATGCTTGGACGTAAGATCATAGAATTATAGAACCATTTAGGCTTGAAAAGAGCTCCAAGAGCATCAATTCCAATCATTAATCCACTTAAACAGTAAGATTCCCACTCCAATTAATGATTCACAGACCCACTTGCACACACCAACACAGGCACACAGCGGGTCCCTGCAGTCCCCCTTGGACACACAGTCTACTCAGAGGCTGGCCCTTGGACCCAGAAACTTCTCACACAGAGACACACACCAGCAGAAGGGTCCCTTGGTTGATCAGTTTTGGACTCCTCAACAGCTGGCTGAGACATCCTGGCCCCTCCATTAGCCAGCTCAAAGATGGACCCTCTCTTGAGCCCAGACCATCTCCATATCAGTGCCCTTCCCTTGCACCACATCAGGGATCCCATATCCCAGGCACTGACCTCCCTTTTTTCTGGAGGTCACATGAGAGTTGCTCCTTTGTCCCACTGGGTGAGGCTTGGAACAGTCCTGGGAGAAACTGGGACTCATGTCCAAGGCTGGGGCTCCCCAGCCTGCCTTTATGCCTCTGGACTCCTCTGTGCCTCTGGAGGTGAGTCTTTAACCACGTGATCTGTCCCTGATCACTGTAAATGGTCTCACTGTTACTTCTGGGTAAATTCTGAGCACTGTCCGCAATGGGGAAACCCTGAACCTGCCTTGGTCCTCTCCTTTAATGATCTTTTCTCTTTTTTTTTTTTCTAGTTCCTACTTACATTTCTGTTTAAAAGGATGCAGACCACCATGACTGTTTCATTTGCAATTCTGCTGTAAACCCATGATCAGAGAAAAACTGAAAGAAAGTGATGTGTGAAAAAAACCCACAAAACACAAAGACACTAGCCCAGCTAAAAGCTTTTTAAACATCCTGATAGTAACAACAGTTTATTAGTTTCTATAGTGCATAATAAAACTGTGTGCATGTCTATTTATTCTTACCAGCAAGGTTTACAAGCAAGTATCATCAGCAGGAAGAACAATTGCTACTCCCCTGTTCCTCTCATTCCCTACTTCCATAAGTTATTCCTGTTTTGTCTGCAGCAAAATAGCATTAGACTTTAATAACAATGGTATCAAAACCTTCAGACATTCTCAGCTAATTCATAACTAATAAATAAGGCACTTTATGTGCTCTGTACTACCATCAAATACACTGGGGGAGAGGGAAAAGGGGGAAATTAGTTCCAATAAGTAAAAGGAATGGGTTATTGAGAAGGCAGCTTCTTCCCAGAAAGAGTAAATATTACTATGTGGAATAATTTTTAAAAACTACTTAATAGTTTCTCTCCCTTTATTATTTTTCTTTACAAAATCACTCACCAGCTAAACAAATGAAGGGCATTGCTAAATTGAAATCCTTACTCAATGCTCGACACATTTCAAAGCCTTAACATATGAGGGGGTTTTTCTCCTCATTTCTCCCTTCTGACACACACATTCTCATTTATGGTTTTTGCTGGAAGGAGTAACAAATTTTTAAGTTACCCACATAATTCATAAAGATTCATTTGTATCCCTCCTATCTTTTGTAACTGGCTCCTTCTCAACATTGAAATGGTCAAGGTACTAACTTTGCTTGACCAGTCTCTATGTCCCAAAAAGACTGAATTAACAGTTAGCTTTTGGGGGGGAAACAGGGAACCAAAATGGCTTCACTAATGCAAAGTATACCAAGGAAACCCTAATGATTTCAGGTTTGGAGTACACAGATATCACAAAGGCAAAAACATGAGCTATGTACATTTCCACGAGTAAAAATGTGACAAACTTTTAAAAGCAGTCAAAACCAATTAAAAAAACAGTGCATCCCAGATTGGCACCAATGTAGGAGATTTATCTGACACTGAGACCCAGCAGAAGGCTGACACTTTTGAAATAAGACCAGAGATCTGAATGCAACAATTTTTATTGCCTTGTACCAATCCTGTCACAGGTGGGATATTCCCAGGAATATTGATAAATTGTGAACAACAGCTTGTATAGGGTCTTCATTAACTAATGACTCCAACTACTGTCTAAAGTATGCCTGTGTAAGCACCCAGAGTGATACCATTCCCTTTGCATTGACCTGTCCACTGGGATATAACTTAGGATGCAGACTGCCCCTTTCAAATATCCATTTCCATTGCCTGGTCTTTCTCAAGCAAACTTCGTAATTCTCATTTCCAGAGCTCTCTATAATGAATTCTGCACCCTGGTTTCAAGGTGTGTTTGTGGCCGGTTATTAACATCTTATTTTTAGCTGTTACAGCAGAAAAATGAATTGGGGACTTAGAGTTTGGTTCATCTTGTGCAATATGCACAGCCAGACTAAATATCTCAGCTCCTTTTACAGTCAGTGGAGAGAAGCATTTCCTTATTGGTGCAATACAGCTTCAACGAAAGTAGTTGGTTAAAATTAGGGCAGAGAAATCATTCCCTGAGTAACCTAATATCTCTGCTGAAGAGTATAAGAAACAAGGGTGATTAGCTTGGCTGTACATGTCTTATTTAAAATGAAGTTAGTTGAAGTCCACCTCCGTCTTCTGGTCAAAAAAAAGCCTTGACTCAGCTGTAGTTCCTTTCTTCTGTAGTAGCCTCTGACTCAAAGCACAGGAACGCAGACAGGCACAGCTGAGCTGGCTCAAACTCTGGCACCACTAAAACCAGAGTTACTGATTTGTGTCTCCTGACATTTGGAATGGGTTAGTCCAGGTAAGGGTCATTTCTCTTTTCTTGTCTCACTGGTAAGGAAGGAAGCTTTGGAATTATGTGAATCCCTGCTGGAATGCAGCATAAATATCAGAAAGTTGCAGAAAATTGACCTATCCTCTCATCCTTATGTGAAGAGACAAGTACACAAAACCTGCCACAATTAATCATTGCTTCCTAACCAGCTTTGGTCAACCTGAGAAGCCTAGGGCAGTTGTTGCCCTAATTCTATACAAGAAGCAGATCTATATTCCTATCTACATGCAAACTGGTCTTTCAAATCACTGTACTTTTTGCATAGATGAGAAAAGGGAGCTGATCTGATGATTTAGTGACCCAGTCCCAAACAGCAGGGCAAATGATGTTTCATGGCAAATCCTGTGAGTTATCTTTCATTTCTCCCTGGATTATGCCTTTCCATTTTCCTTGAATTTAAAAATAAAATTTACTTATAAGGTCTTTACTAACTTTAGTGTAAAAAAAAAAAAGCCACAGTTTTTTTGGGTTTTTTTGTTGTTGTTGTTGTTGTTTGTTGATGTTGTTGTTTCAATATTCCCAAAGACTGCTATTGTCAAAATGCTTGTACAGGTGTCATAGTTTTCAATCCTTGATAATTATATGCCAGTGTGATAAAAAACTGAATTGAGCTGATCATAGTCTGCCGTTAGATGACCGTGCAGGCCCCTATTCTCATTGACCATTATTTAGTTCACAAACTGTGCCACTCAGTCCTTGAGCCAGTCTGCAGCTGCTGCTTCATCTTAAGTGCCTCTTCTGCCCAAGAGAATTCTGCAGTTGCTAAAGAACGGCCTTCTCTTACCTTGACACATCATTGCTGCCTCTTTTTGGATGAGTTCAAAACCACTGTTGCATCCAGTCAGGGATAAATTTATTATTTCCTGGACTCATTCTGTTAGGCATGCTTGTTTCTTGTTATTGTGTTCTGACACCCTGTGTGACTCTTGGGGTGTCCTGTGCAGAGCCAGGAGCTGGGCTCTATGATCCTTGTGGGTCCCTTGAAACTCAGGTTATTCTATGATTCCATTCCACTCTTCTGCCTCCTCCAGGTTGCTCTGTCGGGACTAAATGAGCATTTCTATGGTGTCTGATAAGATCACACTTTTCTCCACTAAAATTTGTCCTGACATAGGCACAGAACCTTACAGTGTCTCATCCCTGGTCACTTGCACCAGGGACTGAGGGAGTTTCTGGTGGAACATTTTCCTGCAAGTCTGAAGGGTGGCCTGATTCCCCATGGTGGAATTCAATGGCCCTGCTCTTCAGCTTGATCTTGCCTTGATTCCATGATCATTTCACAAACATTACCAAGTTTCAAAGGAGACATCAGCTTGCTCTGTATCTCACTGTGGGCTCAACTTTCCCTCATTATCCACACTTCATGAACGTTGGTTCTGTCCCTGGTTGGATCCTAGAGCGAGGTGGTTGTCTCAAAGAAGCTGCATCCCTGATGTCAGGATGTTTCAGTACAGCCCATGTTTTTTTCCAAATGGACCCTTCTGCATTATATATCCTAAAATATCAAGACAAGAGGCTTTGTGCCCTTATAAAAGGGCAATGCCACCCCTGAATTACCAGTGTGACTTCCAAGGGTAGGCAATATGCAATATGAACCTCATGCTTTGCAAGGGACATTATTAAACTGCAGCATAGCAATCACCATGTGTGGAAAAATAAGTGCAGGCAAACATACATACAGATTGTGTCAGGAATGCTGCAGGGCTCCCAGAGCACACTAAGACAAAATACTAAAAGGTGTAGGATTAGAAGTCAGCCCCAGAGAGGAGTAACTCTGAAAGCATGGAAGTGAACTAGTTTTTGCTGTTTAGCCTGGGGTAGAGAGTTCCTTTCCTACTGTGGTCCCTAAAGATATTACTGCTCTAAAAAAATCACCATGAGTTTTTCACTCCACTTTTAGTGAAAAGCTCATTTTTTTATCTGAGGATGGCTGTATTTAAAATGCCTTGATTTGTGTTTAATGTGGAAAATTCAGATAAACTTCTATGAAATTTTCAAAGTTTGTATTCATAGCAATTAGCACCTGCATTATCAGATTAGTCAAAGGAAATGTGTAATAATATTTTGAATGACTGCTATAATGTATTTTGTCACCTCACTGCTAGAACAAAAGACATTTAATCACTATTCTCTTTGTTTCTTCATAAGAATTTCATTAGTAACTCTCTAAAGAGAGTGGAAAAAACTCACCAATATAGATTTTACTTCTGGCAAATTTACACCGATTTTAAAATACCTTTTTCTCAGATTCCAATGTATGCTTTATTCAGAATATGAGAACTTTTCTTGCTTGTTTCTTTTCTGAAAGCAAATGAACAGTAAAGAACTTTTTGATTTTTCCTAACTAACGAATTGATTTTAGGCAATTAGATGGAGATACTAACAGAAGTAGTTAATTAGCTAACTGTCCAGTATCTCCTACAAACTTTTCCTTAGAATTCTAGAAAAGCTTTGAATTACATTTCTTGATGAGTTTATTTTACTTTTTTTAACAATGCAGTTTTCCATGCAAAAAAATATTGAAAGAAATGACAAGGAAGGTTCCTTCAAATAAAATGTCTTTATTTCTTTCAATATATATTTTTGCCTGGAGCTATACCAGTTCATGAGATCCTAATTAAACTGGATATTTCTAGAATTACTTAAGCAGATCCCCTTGTCCTCTGCTTCTCACTTTCCAGCTGTGTCTTTGTAATGCTACCATGAAACACACCAGTAATCCATATAAGTATCACTTTTAAAGGACTGTTAAATCCATTGAACAATTTGCCTGCTTAAAATTAATCAAATGCTTATGTATTCTTCTGGCCTGAGAATATGGTGCTTAATATCAAGCAAGATCAAATCATCTGTGGAGCCACAACCAAGCTTTCCTTGTGTGGTCCTATCCAAATTTAATGATTCTGTGGTTCCCTGTACTTCAAACAAAAGCAGGTAAGGATCAAACTCTTCACTGCTGCAAAAGCAGCACAACTCCTTTCTCTGACCTTATTCAGGATTGAATTATCTCTTCAAATACCTTAGTCCAAGGAACATGTAGCTGATGTATAATGAGTTTAAGACTTGCTGGATGATAGACTGAACATCATAAACCTAATTAAAGTGAGAAGGATCTGAAGGATCTCATTCATTTTTAGAAACATCTTCAGTCTAAAATTCCGGAACACTGAAATGTGTCACCCTTGGGATACAATTAAATTCTCACCTCAGTACGTCTCTCAGAGGAGCATATATTTATGATTTCTGATATTAACATATATTTAATTTCTTATAAAAACGTAGATTTACAATTTCGCTAATACAGTACTGGTAAATTCAATTCCTTATCCAAAGAGACTGATATACCAATATCTATCAATTTTATATATATATAAAATGTATATACACTTGTTTATAATATGTATACATATATATGAAAAGAACATTGTATCAGGTCAACTTTAAGGCAATTGATTTGACCACATCAGAGAGCAAAATGTAAGATTCTTTTAATAATGGCAGATCATATCAGATGAGCACTTCTTGTACTTAAAAAGCTCATGATTTTCCAAACAAAAAATGAAAAGCATGTAGTAGTGCCATAGAGGCAAATATTAATCAAGCTATGAAAGGTTGAGTGCAGACAATAACTGATACACAAAGAAGTAATGGAGCTCAGTGAGTTGTGCTAAAACATTATTGAATACAGCATCCTGTAATATCACTGTTTGAAGCCAAAACTTATGTTCTCTGAAAATATAAAAAGAAAGGCAAACAGGACAGAAAAAAATATAAAAATTACATGTCTTATATCAGAATAAAACTTTTAAATATGCTTAAATAGGAGACCAATGATTTCTAATTTCCAGAACATCTTGACTCTGGGGTTTTTTGGAAGATATAGCATAAAGAAAGACAATATATAATGTATCATTTGAGAAGACTTAAAAAATAATTTTTATGAAAAGACTTTTTTATGAAGAATGAAGGCTTTTGGCCATGTTCATGTTTATAAATATAATTATTTGGATGTACTTGTCTCAAAACTGCAGAATGCTTAATGGAAATGTGACTGTTCTGCAATTCACTTCTTAGTAGAATGGAATATTTAAAACCTGCAGTGACACTTCTTATGTACAACAATGCTTTTCTCTGTTTTTAACTTTCTTTTTTTTTTTAAATACAGAAGTATTTTTTTGTATTCTCTCAGGGCAGAAAATATAATTGCAGCACAGAAAATAATTGGTACATTACTCACGTTAGCCCTTTGGGACTGCTTTTCCTTCTCTTTTAAATGTTACTCTTTAGCTAGGTTGTTTTTGAAACCAAAACAAAATTAAAAAAAAATAACCATCTGCATTTTAAAAGTAGACTGCTGAGATGGAAACTCATGTATCCCCCTGACAGAGAGGGGACTTACTAGGTCTATAACCAAAATATTATTGACAACACTTTCTTTGAATGACTGGAATACAAAGAGAGTCATTATGCTTATTCTGTTTAGGTACAATTACACTATGTTTACATCTAAAACACCAGTTCTCCTTGACTTTCAAAAATGTCACTTATTCATAAAGAGTGCTAAATGGTTAAATTAGGATCTTCTAGAGAAACATCATATCAGGACATAAATAAGCCACAGAGATGTTTTAGCTGTATGTGCTGGAGACACAGCCCAAGGGTGATATCATCCTGGATCTGCCACACAGGAATAAGAAAGAAGTGGTTAATTATCAATAGCAGACTTTTATAGAGTGGCTTAGGGGAAGATGTGAAACCTAGAGCAACAGCGTTTAGGAAAAGGACCAAAGATGGGTAAAAGGAAGGTTTAAGGTGGATCACGGGGGCAAGCTTGTGAGAACAGAAGATAAAAAGAAAAGCGTGGCTGTGGGAGAAGGTTGATGGTCAGCTCTCTTGTCTGGCTGAGCATTGTGCCTTATCAAGTCAGTCTAGACTGTATTCTCCTTAAATTTTAATTGCAACTATCTTCCATGGGCATGAATTTTCTGTTTTGACTGTGTTTGTGTGAAATCCATGCAGAATTCAAACAGGACCAGCAAACAAGACGCAAAGAGATCTGGAGGACAGCAGCTGGAGCATACCAGGTTCTGAGCTGAGGACTGGGCAGAGTGTTGAAGATTCCTTGATGAATGCACATGCCAAATAACAACTTTCAGACCTGATTGACAAAGAGATTAGAAGCAGAATTTAGCTATCCTTGCTGATGTTCCGGATGGTTGTGTCTAGATGGGTGTGAATAAACACATTAAATTACAGAATCACCGAATCACCAGCTTGGAAGGGACCTTCAAGATCACCGAGTCCCACCCATGCCCTAACACCACCTCAACTAAACCATGGCACTGAGTGCCACATCCAATCTGTTTTTAAGCACATCCAGGGATGCTGACTCCCCCACCTCCCCAGACAGACGATTCCAGAACTTTATCACTCTTTCAGTAAAAAACTTTTTCCTAACATCTAACCTAAATTTCCCTTGGTGCAGCTTAAGACATTATTATCTGTCTGCATTGGTGTGGGTGTAAATGTGCTCAGCCTCGACCCTGTCTGCATCTGGAACCACCATCTGGAAGGGCAGCAAGGGGGCTGTGCTGAAGTAAAGGTCTGTCAGCTCACTCTCGGTCCCTGGAAAGAATATGGAGCAAATCCCCCCTCCCCAGATCATGGCCAGAGCTACAAAGAGCAAGGTGCCAGGGAATTGCAAGTAGATTTGGCAAGAATTACATGTTTAGGCTGGAGAAGAGGAGGCTCAAGGGGCATCTAATGGCTGTTTACTCTGAGCTAATGAGGGGTTACAGAGGAGCTGAAGCCAGACTGTGCTCTGAGAAGGATGTAAAAGCATGGACACAGGTTGCCCAGAGAGACTTTTGAGAATATTTGGAATATTCTTTGTGATCTTCAACACTCAATTTGTTATGGCTCTATAGCAACTTGGTCTTACCTCAGAACTGATCCGAGAGCAAGGATTGAATTAGAATTTCCAGAGATCTCCTCAAAACTGCATTTTTTGATGATTATATGATCACACTTGATTGGACAGGAAGTGCAGGTTTTGGTGTCCCTGCTCATGGCAGGAGGGTTGGAACTAGGTGATCTTTAATGTCCCTTCTGTTAGGTTTTGTGCCTCAATTATTATTCCCCTGATGAGGGAATTTTAATATCTTTTGCTAGGCGCCGCAAAAAAATAAGACCTTCCATCTTCTTCGTTTGCAGATAGTTGTTTATTAAGTCTTATCAGAGAGCTGTAGCCCATAGCCAGGCATTCGACATAGCACAGAGCAAAGAATGCCAAGAATGGCCGCTTTATCTTGATAACACCCTCCTTTAAAGGTAAATTAGCCAATTAAAACTTAAAACGAAAGATATTTTCTTTTTTCTACCAATGCTCAATAATTCACTTTACCATGTCAAAAGGGAACTGCAGAAGTCTCCATCCAATCACTCCAAACTACCTCTACTGCAGAATATGGAGTACTAGAAGAAGAAGAAGAAGAAGAAAATCTAAAAGACAACTATTATCCTCCATTTTGAAGTTTTTTGCTTTTATCTACTCACTATATTAACAACACTAAAAAGTCTAGAGTTTTCACCCTGTGACAACCTTACATAATATCCCATCACCTAGTTCACACCAGTGTAAATTTTAATTCTTCCCAGAGAGTATATAGATTTCTCCATGGACAAAGGTCAGAAATGCTGATGTACAAGGAGGTTTTTATACTTAAAAACAGGCAGAGCAATATTCTCTGCATTCTGGACTCCAACACCTTCCAACCCAAACCATTCCATGATTCCTCCAGAACCATAACTCTGTACAGTACCAAGCACTAAGGAAAAAAGCAGGAAGGCTGTTGTGGCCCTCATGATTCACCTGCCTTGTATATGAAGTCTCACCCTGGTTTCTGGTATTTCAACTTGTTTAACAAATGAATATGCAATGAAAAATCTCTCCCTTAATTTCTACTACAATTACATTAACTAACCTCACCTTGGATGATCTTTGTGTCCAAGCATACTAAATCATGCAGCCTAAAATAATTTTTATGTTTTTCATAGGTCAAATCAAAACTGTAATTGTGGCAGAAAACAACTATTATCTGCTCACTATTTACCTCTTGTTTTGGGAGATAATAAACACTTGCTAATTGTTTTGGCACATCCTGAAATTACTAATGTTGCCATTACACTATGGACATCTCAGAGCCAAAATTAGGCTTTCCCAGAAGTGATGTGGGAGCAGCTGTGTAAAGCCTGCTACTCCTAATCCACTGCATACCCCAATACATCCCATTTGCAAAGGAAACACTCTCCTGACTGCACAAGGTAGTGCCAAAGTCCATGACAAGCATCGTCTTCCAAAAAAGATTTTAAATGTAAAGAAATCTCATGAGGAAAAATGGTTATTTAGACTAAGCAGAAATTTTTTACATTTCCACACAGTGTTTCTGTATTTTTTATGTGCCAAAGGCTGCTACCACACACCAATCAAACCAAATGATTGAGAAAAATGCATCCATTTGATCAGCAACTGGATCTTAAAGAGGTTGGACAGGGGAATGTACACAGGGAAGGCACCTGCATATTTAGTCTTACCATAAGGCTTCAAAATGCATTTATATCCACTATATGACATCATTATTGCAAAAAATAGATAATGCACTGAACCTCTACCACTAAAAAAAAAGTTTAATTTAAGCAAGATTAATGCGATCTTAGTTGTAACTTTATGGGAGTTTGGATCCTTGGGGAATTTCTCAGGTCCCACTGCTGCTCAGGTCCTTTGTTTACTCCTGGTGCTTTCAGTTCAGTATTACTCTTTTGTTTATTTCTTTGCCTTCTATACTCATAAGGCACCTTTAACAGTCTTACAGGTGCTATGCAAAGCAAGTTTCTTCCATCAAGAGACTTTATTATGTGTCATGGATGGCTGACTCTCACTTCACATATCGTATCACTTCTGATTTCTAAACTCTGCCAATCTATGTCGTCACCGAGTTAGGGTAAATACAGGTAACACACTCTGTGCTAAGAGGTCAGTGTTTTCTCAGTTCCTTTCCTGGCAACACTCTGCCAAGTTTGTTTTGGGGCTGACATCACTATTTGTGTATTCCTTGCAGTTTCTGTTTAGGAAGTTTGTAGGAATTTCTGTCTTCAGGCTGGACTATAGATTTGAATGAAGAACAATTCACACAAATGAGTTACCTAGAGATTGTAAACCTGCAAATTTCTGATTCTGGCATGTTCTGAACTCGAGTAGAGGATATACTCCTGATCACATCTAAAATGCCCTTTGAAAGATTGGGATTTCAGTAGGCCAGAATAGGAGGATATATTGCTGCTAGAACCCATTTAGGACTTACATGCACTTAGGAAAGGGCTTCCATACAGCAGTTATTCCTCGAAACCTTTAAGATTTAAATGAATCAAGAAAAGTCAGCTGAGCAGAGACATATATTATTCTGCATGGCACAGAGCTGAAATATGCATATTTTCTTTCACAGAGATGCCTCATGCCCACAGAATCTTCACAGACTTCCAGAAGAGATACACATAAAAATGTTGTCAGGATTAGGCCATGAAGGCACAGCTTTTCAGAGGTATTGTTTCTGTCAAAAATACAAACAGAGAGCCTTAGAAGGGCAAGCAACAGGCGGAAAAGCCACAAGTATTTTTCATCCACACAAACCTGCTGTCTTTGTGAAAGAAATTGAGATATGCCTTGAAATCTTGCAAGGTTTTTTACTCATTTTTCAAGATGAAAAAATTTGAAGCTTCATGCAACACAAGACAAAGGGAAAGGGAGGGGAAGCTCAAAGGATATAAAGGATATTAAAAAAAAAATCATCTATTGCTATGTTAAAGTTTGGGGCAAAGTATTTTTACGCTGTGCTAGAGTCATTACAGAAATTCACCAAATATGAACATGTTCCCAAAAACTTTTCAGTGAGATAATAAATGCCACACATTACATGCATCATGGAAACTGGGGAGCAAAGAGATTTAGGACCCAGTGAAGGGAATTATGAAATTGCATCTATTAAAAATTTATGGGAAAATATTTCTTGTCACACAATGGATGAGAGCAGTATAAATTTGAAATTTGTGTGAGAAAATAAACTATTTAATGCCAAAAGACCTAAATAGAAAAATCGTTGTCTTGAGACACTAAATGTTCATCTTGATCCAGTCATTTATTGCTATTCGTCTGGAGACTCTGATTCAGACTTTTCTGTGTGTCCAACCATGTGAAAAAACTCCTTTTTCCAGTGCTTCCTGGTTGCTTCTTTCTAAGGGTGATGACATCAATAATAACCATGAATTTGATTCAGCAGTATTAAGGTATTCTTTTTCTCACTGAGCATAACCAATGGATGTGTTGCTGTTTTTCAGTTATCACTTTTCATTGAATCAACAGATTCTGTAAAATAAAGTAGTATCTATTACATTTTCAGCATGCCCTGAAACAAAAGGATATAGCAGAATCCCAGTAGTGGAAATGGAAAGTCTGTTTATGCATCACAAGCATGTTGAAACATAAAAGTAAATATCAGTAACTAACTGAAATTGGTTTAATTTTTCTTTCAGAATTTCCAATGCAATTTGACATCTCCAGTGTTAGAAACTTGGGATTTGAACACTCAAGTCTTAAACAAGAAGTTACACTTCCTCTCATTTTTACTAATGTAAAAAGATGTGTTAATGCTTTCCTAAAATACTTACCATTTTTTCCTAGCACGTAGATATTGTCTTCAGGATATGATGATCAAAACACCCATTTTTAAATTTCATTATTAACCCAAAGTACAGACTGAATTTCTCTGAGTTTGGGGTTTTTTTTTAGTAGCAGCAGAAATTTAAATGAATTATGGTTTCTCATGCCATTTGTAGTAATATGATGTAATTTTATAGTCAAGGGCTTGCAAAAATAGATATGATTGTCACTGTTACAATGTCATGGGGTGAACCAGCAACCAGAGTTGAGTTATATATCCTAATGGGTTCATCAGAATATTTCTGGACATTGTTGGAGCCAGGATTTCACCTAATGTCCTTCAGATGTGAACAAAAACATCACGTAGATAAAAGGAGATTTCAGTGTTTCTGCCATGGTGATTTGAAAAGTCTTTATAGGAAGTATCTGATAAGCCTTCATTAATGTAACTTTAAGCACTTGAAATAAAAACCCAGTATCTAATTTTAGAAAAATGTACAAGTGTGAAGTAATCAATGTAGTTATTGCAGATCTGCTTTCTTATAAATCACTGAAGTAGCAACCTTTTTTTTCTTTACTTTTAATAAACACTGTCCCATAAGCATAGATAATTATGAAGCAGTCACACTTCCATGAGGCTTTATTAGCTTGTTCATATATAAGAAAGATTATAGTCTGAAAGCCAACTAATTATCTAGCCTAAAAATTAAATAAGTATATTCTAAAATAAAAATATATTGAGCTTATTTCATAGAAGGGCTTTTATGGAAACAAGATGTTTTAAATAACAAATGGTTTAACAAGCAAACATTGACTCACAAGAAAAAAGTTGACTAATTAGTGAAGAGCATGGAATTATAGGGTCTGAAACTTAAATGGTGTGGATACTTCCAGCAAAAAATTGCAGTCTGGTTGAAATGAAAAGAAGCAGGATCTGTCTCTATTTCTGACAACACTCTGTCATGCAAATGAAGAAAAAACTTTTTCAGTTTCATTTTTTCTTTTTTTCTTTTTTTTCCTCCTTGCCCATGTAGATTATTACATCTTTTTATATTATCTAGAGAACTAATCTGAGCTGGCACCTTTAGATTATACTGTAATAATAAATTATATTAATGACTTGAGCATTTATCAAGAATCTAGAAATTCAGACAAAAATGTGATTTCCTTTGAAGTAGTGACATAACTGAAAGGAAGATGCTTCTCAGTGACATTGCATGAAAGGACAGGAGGCAATAAACAGAAGTGCAGGGAATTCTATTTAAACAGAAGGAAAAAAAACGGTTTTTAACTGTGAGTTGAATAAAACCCTGGAACAGGCTGCCCAGGGAGGTGTGGAGTCTCCATCCTTAGAGACATTCAATCTACAACTATATACAAACCTGCCCAAATGGCCAAACATTCTTTAGCCATCCTTAAGCAGGGAAGTGCACTAGATGATCTCCAGTGGTGCCTTCACACTGCTTCTGTATTTGTTTTTTATATTAAAATTCCATCTAAATACCCTTTCATTGCCCCTTCATCTGATATAACTGAGGTATCCATCTTGGCTTGAACTGAACAGCTTTCAAGGAATGAGATTGAAACTTAGGCTTGAAGCTTAACTCAGACTTGAGGCTTAACTTTCCAGCTCCCTGATGGTCAGAGCATGGTTTTAATAACACCAAGTTTGTGGGTTTGGTGGGCCATTCACGTAAGAGTTGGACTTGATGATCCTTGTGGGTCCCTTCCAGCTCAGAATATTCTGTGATTCTGCAGTTCTGTAAATGGAATGATCCTTGATCCAAAAGTTATATGACATCAGTTGTCATTTTTTTGTGTTGCTTTGTAAGTTATTTAAAGAAGTAACTTGATACAATAACATGAAGTTGGACACAGAAAAATACATACACGCAGCACAGCCACCAATTTTTGTTAGGGTGATAACAGCCTACCTACAATGAGAAAGGTATTTTTCATTTTTGATCTCCATTGTAAAATGATATTTTTGAACTTAACTAGTGAAACTTGATAGTGATGTCAGCTTCCTTTTTACCTTTCCCCTAAGTCTGCCCTAACTAAGAGTGGGAGAGCAAAACAAACATACATCACACTGTTTCTGCTCTCGAGATCCCTTTGTCAAAAAGATGCCCCCCCTAAGGTTTGATAAGCAAAGTGAAGGCTGCAGGCCGTGATGGGGCTTTTTGCAGCTTGCTCTTTTCTTTATCAGAGTGAAATATGTTGGGTAGACGGGTTGTTGCTGTGCTAATCACCACCAGCTGCTCGTCACTGTCTCACAGCTACAGGTGCAGCAGTTTTGCTGCTGAGCTCTAGGCCTTCAATCTGCTCTTCCGAAACAGCTCAGCAATGAAAACTTTTTTTCTCTCTGTAAATACTCAAGGAACTCATCTGAGAGGCTTTTTTATGCAAAATACATTATCCTCTTCAATCTCTCAGGATTTTTTACTCAGGAAAAAAGTATAGTAAGTTAAACAGTAGTGGTGACTGGATAAGAAATGCCAATCGCAGTGTGTCCTGTTGGATAAACATGTTCCTTAGCACGTTATTTCTTGTCTCTTAGTAGGGGTTCTGAGAGAGGAAATTGAAGCAATATTTAAAGGACACATTCAATCTCTCTCTTCATCCTAAAGGACCAGAGCAATGCAGCAAAATGGTAAACATGAATTAAGGAAGTAGCTGTGTAAATTGGCAGGTAGATTAATAGAAGATAATAGATGAATCCTCCAAGGAATATGATGGTAAAATATTATTTATTACTTTTTCTTCTGGCCAACCAATGAAAGAAAACATTGTTTATTCTCTGTGCAGGGCAAAGAGATGCTAATGTGCAGTTTTATCCAAATAATATACAATACAAGGTATATATAAAATCTGCTTTGTCATCTCTAGCAATTTTGGGTGTGTTGCTGGCAAGTAACATCCCATTCCAGCTGAGAAAAAGATGTTTCTTAATATCTCCACTAGCCACCATCTTGTCATTCCAAACTGTCTGCTTCTGAACAGCTTAATTTAGGAGGTCTGCAAAAGTTTGGGTAGTTGTGGTAGGTATTATTGGGTAAATACTTCTGTAAGTTATAACTTAACGATGTATCTGCTGTCCTGGTTTTGGCTGAGATGGAGTTAAAGTTCCTCTTGGCAGTGCTGTGTTTTGAATTTAGTATGAGACTGTTGGTAACACACTGATGTTTTGGCTGTTGCTCAGTAGTGTTTACTCTAAATCAAGGACTTTCAGTGTCTCATGCCCTGCCGGAGGAGGTGCTCAAGAAGCCATGAGGGAGCATGGCCAGGAGAGGAGACCTGAAAAGGCCACATGGGAGAATGTCATACCCAGTAAATAAACTGGAGTGTTCTGAAATGGAAGAGTTGTCTGGGAGCCACCAATCACTGATCAGGGACCAGCTGGGCATTGGTCAGTGGGTGGTGTGCACAGTGCACAGTGTTGTGCATCATTTCTTTGTCTTGAGTTCTACACCTTCTTCTCTCTCTCCTATTCATTTCTAGCATTAGTATTATATTTTTATTATTATATTTTTATTTACACATTTAATTATTTCACTATTAGTATTATATTTTATTTTGTTTCAAGTATTAAACTGCTTTTAACTCACAAAGTCTGCATCTTATTTCGGACTCTCCTCCCCACCGAGGGGTGCAGCAAGAGGTTGTGTGGTACTTTGTTGCCAGCTGGGGTTAAACCATGACATCTGCACAATAAAGCCTTTCACAATTAGAATCATAGAATGTGAAGGTTTGGAGGGGACCTTTAAGATCATCTAGTTCCAGTTCCCCCTGCCGTGGGCAGGGATACCTCTCACTAGACCAGGTTGCTTAAGTCCTTATCCCAGCTGGCTTTGAACGCTGCCAGGACTGGGACATCTGCAACCTCCCTGGGCAACCCAGTCCAGAGTCTCAGCACCCTCACAGTAAAGAATTTCTTCCTAATATCTGGCCTAAATTTCCCCTCTTTCAGTTTGTACCCATTACTCTCTGTCCTATCACTACAGTTCCTGATGAAGAGTCCCTCTCTGGCTTCCCTGTGGCCCCTTCAGATACTGGAAGATTATTATGAATTCTCCACACAACCTTCTCTGCTCAACACTAGCAGCACTTATGTTGCCAATGATGAAATTTCCATCCTGTTTACTTGTCATTACTAATCATATTCTTAAGTATAAAACTAGGTCTTCTTTGTTGTTCTTTTTTCCCATAAGAAATAAAGTTTAGAGGATTAGTAGATCAAACGAGGGGCTAAATGCTAATTTTCTTTTTTTGTTGTTCTTTACCTGCCAGAAGGTACATCTGATGTGTTGAAAATCACAGCACTTGCAGTACCAGAGTCCTTGGAAGCAAGGTACTGTTTAATGAGCAAAAGGAAGAGCAACTATTGCAAGTAATTTATAAAGAGCTTAAATGCCCAATGGTTTCTGTCACCCACAGCAGTGGAGAAGGGGCGACTGGGGGAAGAAGACACAAACCAAAAAAAAAGAACTAATCAAGAAAACACAGGATTATGAATGACAAACATAAAAGAAGCATTTGTGTAGTCATAAAGTAAAAGGCAATATGAAATTATGGTTCTCATATTATACTAGAGAGACTGCCTTAATCTTTATTTTGCATTTTTGATGGCGGTGTTTTGCTGTGTTTTGTCTCCTGGACATGCTTTTAAAATAAAATATCAAACTCTTTATAACTGTTTTATAATTCATATAGTTGAATGCCAGACTTTTCTTTCAGAAATCCTGACAACACTAATCAGAATGAGAAGCAGACTAGACCTACAGGATCATCAGCTGTCACTGAAGATAGGATAAAAAAAATCCCATAGTTCAAATACATAATCTTTCTTTCTTTCTTTCTTACTTGCTGAAAACAAAACAGAGGCATTGATAGAAGAGACAGGGGAGACAACACCAACAAGAAATCAAAGTATTTTGAGAAATTAATAGTGTGTGGAAAGTCTCATTTTAAGAAAAAAATCACAACAGCAAGAAATTCAGTCTAGGATCTAAAATTCGTTCATCCATCTGTCACTAATTAAAAAGAATGTCAAAGAACATATGGTCTTGAAACTACAGGGAGTTTAAAAAGAAAACCAAAGGAGCTGCACTAACAGTGCACTTAAATAACAATTTTCAGTAAGTGCCTGACAAATCCCCAGAAAGGTAGGTAAAGGACAGGAGGGTGACTTGGAATGAAGGACCACAAAGAATTCAACTGCTGTTATGAGTTTCTTTCTTTTTCTTATACTGCAAATCGCAGAAGTGATAAAAAACTTCCCTTGGAAAACACAAGGGAGACAGGCTGCGAGGGAAGCCAGACTCCTTCTGCTAGTTTGTATGTCAATGTTTTTCCAAGAACATCATCCTTTGATAATTGCTTCTGTTGATCATCTCTTCCTCTAAATTTTGCTGACTGTTGTATTAAAAAATCATGTTTGACTTTTTCTATGCTTTACATTGAATTCATTACTAAAGAATGTAGTTTTCAAGAATTCAAAACCTCTTACTTTTGCAATAAAAATGGTCCCTAATCTCTCAAGATTGAACATCAAAATGAAAGAAGAAAATGCAATGTTTTGGTTTAATAAATAACATTATGTGAAAAGTATTACATTAGGAATTTTAAATTAATATTTTTTATTACCACCACTTAGCATAGACAGAATCTAGTTCAGTAGTCGCATATAATTTTTTTCTTTCTTTAGCAGTTTGCATCATGGTGTTTATCCTTTAACAACATAATCATACCTTCCTCATAATTCAATCTTATTGCATTGTAAGTTTTATATGAGGAGTATTACATTACTCTGCAATTTATCTTTTCTGGTGTTCCTCCTCAGAGTAATTTTCCACTCCTCTTATCAGCCCTTCTTGCATGTTCATCCATATTCCTAGCAATTCTCCTTTTTCTCTGGCAGAAATTTTATTTGGGGGAAGGAAACATGGAATAAACAAGTAGTAAGTCTGCAGAACATGCATCCTTATCAAGAACTTTTTAAAAAACCCACTCAACACCCAAAACCCACTATTTTTCCTATCCAAGACTCTTCACCTGGATAAGTACTTTAAATTAAGTTTCCTGGTTTAAAATCAAATAAATAAATCCTTGAAAAACTAAGAGCTTTTATTTACTTAAAAACATTTTCTTAATAATGCTGAAAACCAGCTGACCTTATAGGGTTTTTGATGGTTAAAACATATGAAAGATCATTAGTGAAGCAAAACATTTTTAAATGTTACAAAAATATACCACGTTTGGTACATTAATGCTCCTTTAAAAATTAATTCATGAAATGTGATGAGTTGAACATTTGGGTTTTTTTTTTTTCATTTCAGGAATTATTTCCAAAATCTCCAGAAATCTAAGCTGTGAAGATTACTTGCAGTCGAGCACATCCATATATAGCAGATCCTTTCTTATATGTTCTCCTTCATCCATCATCCCCAGATTGCTGGAAGCTGAGGAAGGATATATAATGAGGGAGTGAGAAGGGAAGATGCCACATACATTTCCTCTGTTCTCATACACCTCTGTAGGCATTTGCTGCTGGTAAAGAACATTTCAGACAAGACAGAACTTTGATCTGATTCAACAGAGGTGTGACTTCCCCTGCTGCTCTTCTTTCTAGATAGTTACCACAGGCCTGAAAAATACAAAGTACATAACTGACTAGTCTTGAATTCGAACATGGAAAAATACCCACAGGCTTTGTCCAAGACATTATCCCCTCAAATTCTCAAAAGCTCAAAAATTTACATTTTTGACAAAGATAATTTCTAGTCTCTGTCTTTTACTCTGCCTGTACCTGCTAGATTCCCTCAGGATCTTCACCATCCCTATGACATGAGACCTTCACATGCCTTCCCATCTATCTGTGTAGCTGTTATAAAAAAAAGAGGGAGGTAGGGAGAAAGGAAGAACAGTTTTATTTAATGTTTCTAGCCTGGTATCTCCATTTCCACTGGCTGGTTCTGCCTGCAGACTCTGACAGTTGTGCTGCAGAGCACGCTGGGCCAGACAGCTCAGCTTAGCAGAAAGATGGGTCAGGAAAGCTGGGCAAATCACACACAGCCCATAGTGTGGGATGTAGAAATGTGCTATCCCTGGAATTGCATGCTGGTTTTAGTTAGCATGGGGTTAATTTTCTTCCCAGTAGCTAGCATGGGGCTGTGCTTTGGATTTGTGCTAGAAACAAGTGTTGATAATTCTGGGATGTTTTTGTCAGCAGTGCTTACACAGCATCAAGGCTTTTTCTGCTGTTCACCCCACCCCAGCAGGGAAGAGGCTGGGGGTGCACAAGGAGCTGGGAGGGGACACAGCAGGACAGCTGATGCCAGCTGACCCAAGGGATATTCCAGATCACATGGGGTCATGCTCAGGATATAAAGCTGGGGGAGAAGCAGCAGAGGGGGATGTTTGGAGTGATGGCATTTGTCTTCCCAAATCCCCCTGATGTGCGATGAGGCCCTGCTGTCCTGATGGCCGAGCACCTGCATGCCCATCCAAATCAGTCAGTTAATTCTTTGTTTTGCTTTGTTTAATACACATGGCTTTCGCTTTACCTATTAAACTGTCTTTTTCTCAACCCTTGAGTTTTCTCACTTTTATTTTTCTGACTCTCTCCCCTGTCCTACATGGGGAAAGTGAGTGCGTGGCTGTGTGGGGCTGACTTCCCAGACAGGGTTAAACTACAATATATAGAAATGTACTGATGCCCCAAGTTTGATACTAGAATTATTTCCTTCATTCCATAGTAAAACCCTGATTTTCTCTGGTCTGCAAACCTTCATTTTCGCTGGTGTGAATTACAGATCCCAGCACTGTGATAATGAAGACTACCCTCTAAAAAACATGCTGTGCAAAATGACCATCTGCTTTAACTTCCCAAGGTAATCTTTGCTTCTTATATTTCATTCTGAAAATTAAAATGGCTTGTGTTCATGCTTCTTTATTCCCTCACTTAGAGGTGTTTTTTACAGGCCAAGAAATTTGCTTGCCATTTGCCTCTGAACCGTGCTCATGGTCAAGCACAGGTAACACCAAATTTATAATCATACTTTTCTCCAAATAACATATAAATTGCTTTCTGGAATTCAACAGATTGCTTGAAAGATTGGTCTTCTGCATCTCATCAAAACATTAGATCTTGTATTTGAAAAATTAGTAAGATTCTAAATCATTGCTGAGATTTGTGAAAGTGGAACCTTTTGGCTTTTGTTTGATGTGTTCAGCCTTTAAGAACCAAGGTCTGAATTCTTTTCTTCCTCAAGTATACTTCAAAACAGAGCAATGCCTGTGCATCATAGTTCAAGCATCCTAAATATTGAAAAAGAACAATCAAGCATCAGATTAAAATCGATTTAAACTAATTTTTCTGGCTGGGGTACAGGAAAGGAGGAATTATGCCATTTTTTACTCATTTAAAAATGTTTTTAAGCCCTGCTGTGGTATTATTAATGTCAAAACAGAAAAGGTGGGAAAAAATTGGGACAGAAGGAGGAAAATCTGAGAGAAAACATCCAGAAAGTAAAAAACCCCTCTAGAATTATAAACAAATATATACGTATTTTGCTCTTTTTTTGTTGGTTTTTTTTTTTCAAATCTCCATGTCTTTTGGGTTTTATATTGGTTACTGGCACAGCAAAGGACTAAATAACCAATTGAATGGGAATATTTCCAAACAGACCGTTAAGATGTACATAGAAGAGACACGAGGAAATCAGTGCCCTCTTTGCTCAGACGTTTGTGATCAGAGAAGGGATTCAAGGGGAAGTATCATCAATGGATGAGGGAAGAGTCAGCGATTTCTAGAGAGAACTCAACCCCTATAAACTTTGGGATCCAAGGAGCTCCATCCAAGGCTGCTGAAAGACACAGCCAATGTCCTTGAAAGCTGCTCTGTCAGCAGGCTGGGGAGATTCCTGATGAATGCAGAAAAGTCTCTGTCACGCACCATCTTCAAAAGGTGACAATAAACAAGACTAAAGGCCAGTTACACGAGTGCCAGGGAAAACCATGGAATGAATCCTTTTGAAACACACTTCTGGACACATAAAAAAGAAAGCAATCTGTAACAATTAGCATGAATTTATCATGGGCAAATCTTGCATGACCAACCAGATTGCTTCCTGTGATAAGCTGTCTGTGTTTGTGGCCGAGGGAGGCGTGGGGGACATCATTTGCTTTGATTTCTGAGAGGTTTTTGACACTGTCTCTCAAAATTTTCTGCTTATTCATGTGAACAGATCTGGGCAACCAGATGGATAAAACACAGGTGAGGTGCTGGGTCTCAGAGAACAGTTGTTAAGGGACCATATTCAACCTATAGAATGGTTACGAGTACCATAGATATCTCTCTTGGGATCTTGGATCTTCCCTGTTCAACAGCACATCCTGGAGCAGGAGATGAGGTGAACACTCATCATAAACTGAGAAAGCTTCTGTGAAATCAGGAGCTGCCACCATGTCACACAGAACCAGGTCCAGCCAGCTCCAGCCCACCCTTCTCTGGTAAAACCAAGTCCACCAGTGACATTAGTAGTGTCACTGTGATAACATATTTAAGAAAGGGTAAAAAACATTGCACAGCAGATGGGAGTGAGGAATGAGAAAAACCTGAAAGGAACTGCCTGCAGACACCAAGGTCAGTGAAGAAGGAGGCAGAGGAGGTGTTCCAGGTGCTGGAGCAGAGATTCCCCTTCAGCCCTTGTGAAAGACCATGGTGAAGCAGCTGTGCTCCTGTCCAGCTGAGTAGGAGGAGTGAGAGGGGCTCGGGGGGCTGTTGGGGTCAGCCAAGATCAGAACTCCCTCATGCTATGATGTTTCCTACTTTAAATTTTCTACCTTTTCAATAATTAGGCATTTTTCATGTAAATAGCTACCTCCATTTACAAGAATACTGTAAAATTCTTTCAGTTGTCAGTAGAAAATCAAACCTATAAAAAACAGACAAATGTCTATTTATAATAAGTGTACATCCATCTAGATAACAAACATTAAGCTCCTGCTGTTTTACTTCCAGTAAGGAGGAATCTTTCTTCTCTAGATAAAACCAGAGAGTGTCATTGTTGTTGTCATTGTTATCCACTCTTGAAAGAGAGAAACAGCAACTTGAACTGTGGCATAGCAAAGGGAATATTTTCATTGACAGACCAGGGTGTTGCAGGATAGTAGTCATTGGCAGAAGACACACAATTTGGCAGCTGGTTTGTTTGACTGGTTTTGCTGCTTCATTTTCCTAGTGTTTACATATCCAATTGCTTTTTGGCGGAAAATTAACAGCATACTGAGATGGATTTCTGGCTGATTTAAAGAGGTGTGACTGGAGTGAAATCACTAATGGTTCAATCCATCCATTACAAATCTGGCCTTCTTTAATCTAGGTTTATCTTTATTTTTCATGGTGGAAAAGCTGCTAAACCCCAAATGGTTATTGTCTCTTCAAGAGCTGGTTCTGAAATACAGATCATCAACTCACACATGAATGTTGCACAATAATCAAAAAACAAATTCCCAGAATCTCCTAATCACCATGGTAACACACTAAGGCAAGCACAACTAAGAAATAGAGGTACCCTGAAAGATTTGGTCTAAAAAGCAAAAGGTCAGTCATGCTCTGAGTATAGAAAGGATTTTTGTGGATATTTTCATGGATAGTCTGCAAGTCTACCATTCCTTCAATGGAATGGCTCTGGAACCAGCATGTACTAGAAAATAAAAAGGTAGCAATTCCATTTCAAATATCCCATTAGCATTAGGTTTCAAAATTCTACATTTAAAGCAGAATATATCCTCTTCTTCCAGAAGCAGACCCTCAGAGCTAAGGCCACGTTCTTTGCAGAGAGATTGCTGAAACTACCCACGTTAAATAGAACCTACTAATGCTAAACAAATCCTTTTCATTTGCTTGGAAAATGAAAAAAAAATAACCCAAAACACAAATATATTTGTCATGTCTTTGACACTTTCTGCTTCATCTTCTGAGGCTATATTTGCTGCACTTGCAGCTTTGTGGGGCAAAATTTGCATCCCAGCCAACTGGTTTTCTAAGTGAGTGTCTGTTGTCTGAAAGGTTGCCAGCGCAGTGGTCTTCAAAATTTTTCAGCAATATTATGTGACTCATCTGAACAGAACACTTGCCCAAAGTTGCCAATGTGCCCTTAATGAAGAAACTCTCATTTTGCTGTGAAAAATAAAGCAGTATGTGCAAATAAACCTGACTTCAGTATGATGAGTTAGCCGATTTTCTATAAGCCTTCGCAAGTCTTTACTTTTTGTTTTGTTTTGTTGGGGTTTTTTTTAACCCTGTAGATTGTTTTCCATGACAAATAGCTTAAAAATGTTTTATAGGGATTTTTTTGTTGTTGTTGTTTTTGTTTTTATTTCTTTCAGTGTGAAATGGTACAGCCCAGTAAATTTCGAAGCCTGGAAATACAAGGGCGTAAGATTCCTGAGCAGTCTTTTCCTTCTTGGGTCACTCTCATGAGTATCTTTTCTACAAGGCAGTGGTGTCACAGCAGCTTTGAGGTGGTCTCTGAGACAGTCTCTGGCCATAAGAAATTTTCAGGTCTTTTTTCCCTTTCTTCAGAGTGTGGGTTGGAGGGGGAGGTTTGTAACTCATGATTTACAGACAGCTGAGCACTATGATAATTTATGGCAAGTGACTTTATATATTACAGAATACTTAATGTTCAACTCCTGCTAAAAAAGGGGTCATGCACAATTGTAAATTATTGATAACATATTTTCTGTTGTCTGCTACATTTGCACTCCATCCACATCTTGCCAAAAGCCAAATACACCTATTCAAGAGCTAACAAAATAGGAAAAAGCTAATGACTGCAGCAGTTGCTATGCAGCTGGGCCTTCCCACATTGCGTATACTCAGCAAACTTGCTCAGGACACTACTGTGTTCTGTTTTGATGTTAATTGTTCTGAGTGAAATACAGAAAGCAAAATATTCCTCATGCAAACACAGCAAAAGAAAGAATGCATGACAAGGATATTGCTTTGCTGCAGCACAAAGTACTTCTATAATTTGTCCTACATCATCTTTTCTCTGCCACTTCATGACCAGCTTTAGTACCTGCATGTCTTCCATTACGTGTATTCCTCTACCCCTGATATGTTTGCTTCACTGCAATCTGCTCTGAACTCCCTGTGCTTCACCACTGTACTTGTTTTAGGGAGGGCTGGGTACAGGAGCTGGCAAAGAGCAGCCCTTTCATCCTTTCTATGGTACTGCTGTGCCTCAGCCATAGAGTTCACCTTACAGACTGAGAAGGACAATGTGAGCACAGAAAGCACTATGCCCATTCTCAACACTACATTTATTTCCTCAGCTTTCCTCCAGGAAATAAGTTTATTGAGTGAAATGTTTGGGATTTGATAAGGAATTTTCTTTCTTCCTCTTCAGATTGTGAGTGCAGACCAGAGTTGCAGTGTTGAGGACAAACCAAAAAATGGCTCATGAAAACGCTTTTCACTTCTAGGTACATTTAGTTTTCTTGAATCCGACACCTATCTAGCACAGCAACAGACATCAGATAAACTGAATCAAAAGTCAAGCAGCAAGCTAAGTGATTTCAAATTTCCCATCTCCCCACTCTTTCTTCTCAGGCAGACTTGCAGGTTTAGCCATTTCAGATCTGTCCAAAAAAAAAAAACAGAAAAAAATATGTGTGCCCATGCACCATAGAAATTGTGATAGAATTAAAAAAATATATTCTCACTGTCATACCTATTGTCTTTAAAATGAGAAAAAAAAAGCTGGAAATGCATGAGGGCAAAGGAATTAAAAAACTGTGGCTCGTTAGTCAGAAAGAAAGCAGGGAAAAAAGCTCTAAAACAAACACTGAGAAAGTAGACAAGGAACAAGACAATGATTCTTGTATTCGTTAACAGAGACAGCAGTGGAGCTACGTCAGGAAAGAGTCCAAATTTATTTCAGATGGGAGGAGGTAAACGTTTTCGATCGGAACAGGTCACACCTGAGTCCTACTGAACTCTAGACTGACCTGGTTCAACTCCCTTCCCTTTATGTAGTTCAGCCAAAGAACACAAAATATGTGTTGACAGCTTTTAGCAGCCACAGCTCTTCTACTGTGGTAGAACTGAGTAATCCACTGCAGAAACAAGAGCTTATTGAACTGGGCTTTCTACAAGTGCCTGAAAACAAGCAACCTCACTTCAAATAAATTATAGTATGAAAACAAGGCATGTGGTTCCAGGTGGCTGCACATGGACAGACTGGAGAACACAAGAAAATGCTGAATAATATCAAAGAAAACACCAATTATGGAGTGCTGCCAGTGCATGTTCTGCCTTCAGGTACAAGGATTTAGGTACAATAAATAGAAGGTTTATCTTCCTGCACACAAGATAGCAACCTTTAAATAGATTCAATTAAACTCCATCTGAAAATTCAGTTCAGCTCAGTTCTGTCCTTTTCTATTCTATTCTATTCTATTCTATTCTATTCTATTCTATTCTATTCTATTCTATTCTATTCTTGTTCTTTCATTCTTATTCTTTTTCTTTCAGACCATCTTTCTAGTATCCAATGGTTTTCCACAGTGTTTTAAATGATATGACTAACAACTCTCAGCTCTTGATTTTTTTTTGTCCACCACCCCCTGCAAAAGAAATACCTGTAATGATGTGACTTATTTTGCTTTGCGTTCTCCTTTTCTTCAGATGCATGTTGCCAGGTATTGTTAGAGAAAGCACTTAGAGTGAGAAGTGGTGACACTTATGACAGTTCCAAGTTCCTCAAGTGAATTACTTCACAGCCTTGGACTGCCCCCTGAAAATATTCCATTTTTCTCTCATTTGCTCTCCTGCACCTGCAGACAGCTCCTTGCACCAAGGGACTAAAACTGTCAACCAAATTCTTCGTCTCAAAGATTTAGGTGATGTTTTTTACCTTAAGTATCCTAAGCCAAGAGTGGGAATACTTTGAAGAAAACATGCAAGACCTTGAACTTCATTCATTTTCTAACAAAAGGCAGTGTAGAGCAGAGTGCTGCCTGTACAGCTGTGGAGATGGACTGTGGTAGCATGTCCCATTTAATATTTTTAAAGTATTGTAAACCTCATGCCCTGGCAGGCCAAATTGCCATGGAACAACCGAGAGGTGAGGAAAACATGAAAACCCACCATCCATCTGGATGTGACACAACCTTTTAATTGGAACTGACATTATCCAAAGTTGAGACAATGTGGACATGAGGAAACCATATGCACTGAGAAGAAAACTTGCCAGTATTATGAATTTTCAAAATTTTAAAATATCATTTTAAAAATATTAAACATAAAATTGCTTTTTTTTCCCCTCCCTTCTGTTTTTTAAGCTGTTAAGAGTTTATTTTTTACTAAGACTAGCAGAAATAATTCTGTTACTCTTTCACTGATTTTGTTTACACAAAGCTTCCAGGGGAAAAATATGTGTGTATATATATATAAATAAATATATATATAGCTCACACACACAATCTGTGTATGCCTTTCCATACAATGAGCAGGATGTATCAGGAAAGCAACATCTGAAATAAGCAGGATGATCAGCTGGGACTGAAAACTTTGGCTCCAAGACCCTGCCTGTGTGATTCAGATTGAGGCAGAGTAAAATAGAACCCAAACATTTGTTTTAAACAAAATCCTCTTTGGCTCTGAAAATTTCGTCTTTTTCTGTTGCAAAGTGAAATCCAAACTGAGAACTGGAAAGAGGCAGTGAAATGGCTTCTCCTCTGCTCAACTGAACTCTTCGCACTTTGCCTATTCCCGCCAGATCTGCTGCAAAATCAAGGCACAAGAGAGCGAAAATGTACCTATAAAAAAGCTAAAGATAAAACCAGTTTTAAAGATTACAAAATGGGAATTTTTTCCTCCTGTCTTTCCATCACTCTCTGAAGAAAAAATTTCAGGACATTTGAAACCACTGTTAATTCTGCTGACTCAAAAGCAAGCTGTTTCATTACGAGTTATTCATTTACACCACACTGATGTAAATAACTGTACTGTGCAGATGATCACCAAAGCAGAATTGATGCTAAACTTTTATAATTTTATAATTCAGATGGTCTAGACTTTAATTTGAGGGTAGTCTCTTTTAGGTATCTTAATTTTCTGGCATGCTTTTGGTTTTCAAATGGATGCTCACCATCACATCTGGAAAACTCAATTCATCAAACTGATTACTTGAAAATGTTAATTGCTTATGAGAATGCAAACCTCTTACACGTTTCCAAATGAGGAAGTGGAAACTACAGGAGTGACATAATTTACTATCAAAGCCTATCTCAAAGAAATTTCTCAGAGAAAACACATGAAACTGGGATAAGAATTTAACTTTCAGCCAGAGGATTTTTTTTCCTGTAATTCAGGACAATTTTCTAAAGATCTTGTTTTTTCTCATCTATTTTCCTTCAAGCAGGGCAAATCACCATTCAATCTAGTTTGCCAGATCTGTAGTTTTCCTGTTGAAGACTAAAAAAAAAGATTTTGAACTCTGACAGTGTGGTAGTGTGCCCACTTTTCTTCTGGGAGAGATATCTCTTGAGATAAGGTGTCCACCACTTTCTTCTGAAAGTGGAAAACAAAAAAAAGGCCTATAAAGTGGTGCTTCTGTGTCACATTCACATTCTACTGGGTACAAAACTAGAGAGTCAGATGTATATTACACCAAGCCAGGAACAAATTTAGAAGGAGAGGGGAGAGAGAGTTATGAAAGGACTTTAAACTCCCCACCCACTTAGGTTTTCTAAAATAGTACTGCATTTTATCTCCAGAATTGCAAACCCTCCCAGCTGAGGAGGAATTCAATGAACAGAACATGGTTTAATAGAATGAAAAGGAGGAAGTCTAGTCCACGTTTTCACCTCTCCACTTGGACAGATTTTCAACATTTTCAGTTCTTGAACATCTAAACTGCTTGAAAAAGTTCCAAATGCGCTTTTAGAAGTATTTGAGTGTACTTCCTAACTGTGATCTTTGCTGAGTGTGGTATTTTCATTTGATCTACACTGGGTGGTCAATCACTGGAAGAGGCTGCCCAGGGAAATGGTGGAGTGACCATGGCTTGAAGGATGCGTGATGTGGCACTTGGGGACATGGTTTAGTGGTGGATTTGGCAGTGCTGGGCTAATGGTTTTATTCAATGATCTAAGAGATCTTTTCCAACCTAAATAGTTCTACGATTCTACAATTCTATGATTCTCTGTTTTCCTTATCAAACTTTCATATATTCGTGAGCCAACTCTGCCTGTCCACCATCATCATAATCTCCGTTTTCATGTCTTGTGTCCTTTTATAGAAGTCTCTAAACAGATTCTCTTGATTAATCCAATACTTTTTCATTGAAAAGAACAAGCTGATGATTGGTAGCTTTCTTTGAAGTACTGGTAAACCAGGTCCCACATAAAAATGTCAGAAAATGTGAAGCATAGTCTTTGACCCAGTACTCATCTCACAGAAAAGTTTTTCAGTGTGTGTTTTAAATTAATTTTTTCCTAACGATATTTTATATAGACAATTGACACACATCTCTTCAAAAACATGTCAAAGATGCTGGTGTGAGATTATTTGTATCTACTGTATACATGTTGTGACAGACAAATCTTTAACCAGCTCTTCCCCAGCCAAGATGAATATAGTATTCGACTATGGCTACTCAATATTTATGACAGGATTTCTTCTGATGGAATTTAAGATACATAAAAAAATCAAAAGTGTCTTGGTACCAGCTTTAAGCTAATCATCAATGTTTCAGGTGGGGAAAAAACTCATTAAAGCCAATCTACAAGATGGAAAATAAAACCAGATTTCTACAGGCCACTCTGTCTCATGAGGCAAAGTAGATGTAAAGTTCTCAGTGTAAGTCAAGCATGTGAAGATCATTCCTCATTATAGAGCATCATATATAATACAATGTTGACATCTGAATATTATCTGCCACAGTGACCCACCAGGTGCTTTATTTTCTCATGATGACGTGCTTTATATCTGGGAATAGTGGTGTCTGTCACAAGGGATGGTGAGCCAGGAGCCAAACACAGGACTGAGGGGGACATGGACCCCCCTCACATGGGAGCCAGAGGCAGCAAATCAGGCTCAGACACAGTTCAGGGATCACCCAGTAAGTTTATAGCCTCAAGATTGCTCAGGTAAAGCCAGAAAGTCAGAGCAGGAGATCCAGGTCAGGACTGGGGAGGCAGAAAACCAGGCATAGGTGTGAATGCTGCCCATCAATAGATATTTCTGAGGCTTTTCGTAGCTTTTGCCAGCTAGATTTTCTCTCATGTTGTTTTCATTTAATGATCATGCTATGAAAACTGTTTTGCTTCCGAAGTTAGTACATGAAGTTGTACAGTTCAGAATATCTGCAATGAAAACATGGGACTCATAGATGATCACACTTTATTTCACGCAGCAGCTGGAGCTGTGAACCACCAGCCTCTCAAGCAGCCTTGTAGTGTCAGAGAATGAACTGTAAAGGATATGATTGTGAATCCTCTCCTTGTCTGTTACATAGTGTTCACAAACTATAGAGGTGACTAAACTGACATACCAATTTTTCAGGGAGATGTGTTTCCTTCACTAGAAGTTCATGTATTCAAACATAATCTTTGTGCTAAAACCCAGGTACCATATCTTCTACGAGAATGCCCTGACCACCTTAGAGTGATCTAGAATAAATCTCCAGTCTCACTTTTAAAGATGTTTGATTTGAAATAATGTATTTAGCTTGCATTTATCACAAAGATGATAATTTTATAGCCTAGCGATTAAGGAGTCTACACTGCTCTTGCACTACTTTGATGCATTTCATCAAATGATTTTTCTCCTTTATAGGTCCATATGTCTAAGTTACTTATGATCTCCTTATATTTATTTGATAGAAATTGGTCCTGTAAAGGTACAGTTGAATTCTTCATAGAATACATGTATTTATTTTTCCAACTAGAACAAGGACAGCCTAGAGTGATCAGCTCAGTGGAACTGTCAAATTCTGACACGGTGATGCTGTGGTTTAGCCCCAGCTGGCAGCTCAGCCCCAAACAGCCACTTGTTCACATCCTCCCAAGGGAAGGGGGAGGGAATAGAAAGGGTAAAAGTGAGAAAACTTGTGGGTTGAAATAAAGACAGTTTAACAGGTAAAGCAAAAGCTTTACATGCCAGCAAAGCAAGATAAGGAATTTATCCATCACTTCCTATGGGCAGGCAAGTGTTCAGACATTCCCACGAAAGCAGGGCTCTATTTTGCCCAATGGTGTACCCCTTTTCCTTCTTCTTTCAACAGTTTTTAAGCTGAGCATAATGCCATATGGTATGGGATATCCCTCAGGGTCAGTCAGGGTCAGCTGTCCTGGCTTTGTCCCCTCCCAGCTCCATGGGCACCTCCAGCCTTCTCGCTGATGGGGTGGGGTGAGGAGCACGAAAGGCCTTGACTCTCTGTAAATTGAGACTGCTCAGCAGTAATGAAAAATCCTATGTTATAAGCACTGTTTTCAGCATGAATCCAAATCCATACTAGGTACTATGAATAAAATTAACTTTGGATATGCGGAAGACCTTCATTCAGGCTGCCTGTTTCAGAGTATATTCAGAAATTGACCAAAAAGCAAAAGAGCAACCATTGCTTTGTGATTTCCTATTTTTTTTTTAATTATGAAAATGTATTTACTTTTTGTCTACTAATTATCTGTATTTGCAGTGCCTTCAACCACTAGGCTCCAATACACAAGGCTTTGGATGACTCCAAGGCAGAATTGCAGAATCAGCAGACAAGAACTGAGAGGCAACACAGTTTTCTTGACCACACAAAGCAACTCACTGTTAAAACAACACAGTATGTTCTGAGCCTGCTCCTGCAGTTTACATGGATTACATTCACTTTTCTTCCATTTATCCATAACAAAGTCACCAGTAAAATCAGCACCCTGCAAAATCACACAATGATATAGTTCTATATCTTATAAAAAAACCAACAACGCACACTCCCTAAAAACAGGAAGAGAATAATTAATATTACTTATTATTTTCCAGGGTGCTGTCATTTCTGATAATGGGATTTAGTAATATAAAATTAAGTTCCTTGATCTCTTGGGAGTGCCTGGTTTTAGCCTGAGTGTTCCTGGATGCATATGAATGTGTCCGTGTGTGTGTACATCTGATCCTGTGCAAAACCCCGCAAAAGCAAGTTATTTATCATCTACACCAGTCTACACCATTTGTAAGTATTTCTGATACTGTGCCACTGCAGGAGATTACCTACACAGTAAAACAAACAAGAGCTTCATCCTACATGTTATGAACCACTTCTCTCTCAAGAGTTACTGCCTGGCTATAAAATGGTTCACCCATGAAGCAAGAAAATTTAATATGATCAATTTTCTTCAGTGATATGAAGAATATCTCTTCAATGTCAAATTTCATCCATAGCAACAGAGATTCTAAATTCATGCTTAGGGTGAGGCAATGAAGATGCTTCATCATTAGTGTTCAGCAAGGCCAGATATTTCTCTTGGAATCCAATTATTAGGTAGTGTTTCCATGTCCAAGAAAACTGGGAAAAGTTAATGTACTTGGAAAAGGGAAAAAATACCTGACTCAGTTCTCTACAGGAATTCCCAGTGACTAGAAAACATACACTTTCCTAGCACTACTATGATAATCATCTTTAAAAAAGGGAAGGGAACATCCACTTAACAAAGTGAACAGAAACTTCTGTCATTGTTACCAGGAGCTCCCAAACTTCCCATTTCCCCACACTATCAGGGAATCATGGAGGGTTAGCCTTGGTCAGTTGTCAAATAGACACTCAGCGGCTCACTCCTCCCCCTCACCTCCATTCCCTCTAACAGGACAGAGGAAGAAAAGTGGATGGAAAAGCTTGTGGGTTGACAAAAAGACAGGTTGATTGCTTAATAGATACTGCTGTGTGCAAAACAGATTCAACCTGTCAGAAAGTAATTTAATTTACTGCCAATTAAAAGGCATTTGAGTAGTGAGAAATAAACAAAATAATAA
Source organism: Dicrurus megarhynchus (assembly GCA_013399195.1). NCBI lineage: Eukaryota > Metazoa > Chordata > Aves > Passeriformes > Dicruridae > Dicrurus > Dicrurus megarhynchus. The sequence continues at coordinate 77,060 of VXAD01012241.1, forward strand.
TAAAAAAAACGTGTTGCCACCCCTTTTTTTAACATAGACTCTACTGTTTTGCTTATTCCCATAAAGAAGTAAGTAAACAAATAAATAAATAAATTGTTTGGGTAGTGGAAAACAAAAGGGCAAACACCAAAAGAAGTGGAAAATTCAAGTGGAAACTCTCTGTCCTTGTCTCTGTTGAGTATGTCAGACAAAACAGACTCAACAGAGACAAGGAAAAAGAGTTCATGATGTCTTACATTTTTATGGTGACTTGAGTTTTGAGGAAAGTCAAAGCAGTCAGTTCATATTTCCTTAAAGATTAAATTTTCTTGAGTTTTTCAAGTCAATCCTAATCTATGGCTATAGTGGGATGTATTTATTTGTACAATGCCACACACGGCATGAGTTATGATGACACTGAGCAACCCAGTGCAGCAAAATCAGTACTGGCAATGTATATCTGCATATGTGGTCAAGTAGCAAAATTGGGATTATATAAGACATTTTACTGTCCAAAAGCTGGTCATCTGGAAATGAATAAATTACCTCAGGAAAATGGGGGGAAATTGCTTGGTTCCTTTGGAATTTTGGTTCTTAAAACCCAGTTAATTATTTTAGCTCCTTTTATAGTGTCAATGTAATATCATTCACTGGAGTCAGTAAGTTCAGGCAGGGAAGAACACTCCTGTAACATACCACAGTTTAAGACACAGCATATGTTCTTGTTGACATATGATTTGCTATGTTATAGCCAGAAAACACTTTAAGTATTCCTGAATAGATGGACTTATTTCTATAAGAAATTAATTAATTCAGTTAAATTATCTTGATGGTGAACTTTACTACCTTAAAATCCTTGCTCAGCTTTCTCCTCCTTTCAAAAGTAGCTACTCACAATCTTCTACCATTCTGTTCCTCAAGGATTTTCATGTCTACTCAGTCTTTTTTATGCAGCATTTTTTAAGTAACACAGGAAAAATAAACCAGTTTAAACGAGAAGACAATCTGCTGGTGGAGATGTACCTAGGCAGTTGGAGGGAGGCCACATCCTCTAGAGCTGAAGTCTAATGTTCAAGGGACTAGACAAGGGGTTCAAGTGAGTGCTTGGACTGTAATGTCTATGCTTTAGAGGAATGAGAACTTTCAACTAATCTTTTAACTTACCCTGAGGGCTCTTGCTTCCTCTAATCTTCCTTATGGACCCTATTTCAAAGTGTTCAACTCTAACTGACCATATTCACCTTCTGAAAGGTGTTTTGGGACTCTATTCCTTCACTGACCTACCAGATCAGCAGTTTGAATGCACTGTAGATAATTTCTATCTTGTATGCTCAAAAACCTGTGCTTCATGCAGACTCAAGGTTTTTTCTGTAAAATTACTCACGATTTGAGCTGAAGAACTCAGAGGCAAACCTCCATTTCATAACACTGGTGAAGGGGACAGAGAACAAGTCTTTTGAGGAGAGGCTGATGAATCTGCGGATATTTAGCCTGGAGAAGAGGAGGCTCAGGGGGGATCTTGGCACTCTCTAAAAGTACCTGAAAGGTGGTTGTAGCCATGTGGGGGACAGTCTCCCAGGTAACAAGTGATAGGACAAGAGGAAATGGCCTCAAGTTGCACCAGGGGAGGTTTAGACTGGATACTAGGAAAAGTTTCTGAATACAAAGGGTTTTAAAGTATTGTGACAAACTGCCCAGAGAAGTGATGGAGTCGCCATCCCTGGCAGTGTTCAAAAAATGTGTGGATTTGGCACTTAAAGACATCGTTTAATGGTGAACAAGGTGGTGCAGCGTTGCTCTTCGCTGGGTTAAGAACTGGCTGGATGGCCGGGCCCAGAGAGTGGTGGTGAATGGTTCTGCGTCCAGCTGGCAGCCAGTCACTAGTGGTGTCCCTCAGGGGGCTGTGCTGGGGCCAGGTCTGTTCAATATTTTTATTGACGGCATGGATGAGGGTATTGAGTCTANGGCACTCTCTAAAAGTACCTGAAAGGTGGTTGTAGCCATGTGGGGGACAGTCTCCCAGGTAACAAGTGATAGGACAAGAGGAAATGGCCTCAAGTTGCACCAGGGGAGGTTTAGACTGGATACTAGGAAAAGTTTCTGAATACAAAGGGTTTTAAAGTATTGTGACAAACTGCCCAGAGAAGTGATGGAGTCGCCATCCCTGGCAGTGTTCAAAAAATGTGTGGATTTGGCACTTAAAGACATCGTTTAATGGTGAACAAGGTGGTGCAGCGTTGCTCTTCGCTGGGTTAAGAACTGGCTGGATGGCCGGGCCCAGAGAGTGGTGGTGAATGGTTCTGCGTCCAGCTGGCAGCCAGTCACTAGTGGTGTCCCTCAGGGGTCTGTGCTGGGGCCAGTTCTGTTCAATATTTTTATTGACGGCATGGATGAGGGTATTGAGTCTATCATTAGTAAATTTGCAGATGACACTAAGCTGGGAGCATGTGTTGATCTGTTGGAAGGTAGGAGGGCTCTGCAGACAGACCTGGAACAGTTGGATAGATGGGCAGAGTCCAATAAGATGAAGTTCAGTAAGTCAAAGTGCCGAGTCCTGCATTTTGGCCACAATAACCCCCTGCAACGTTATAGGCTGGGGGCGATGTGGCTGGACAGTGCCCAGGCAGAAAGGGACCTGGGGGTAGTGGTCAACAGCCGATTGAACATGAGCCAGCAGTGTGCCCTAGTGGCCAAGAAGGCCAACGGCATCCTGGCCTGTATCAGAAATAGTGTGGCCAGCAGGACCAGGGAAATCATTTTTCCCCTGTACTCGGCACTGGTGAGGCCACACCTCGAGTGCTGTGTCCAGTTCTGGGCCCCTCAGTTCAGCAAGGACGTGGAGACGCTTGAGCATGTCCAGAGGAGGGCAACGAGGCTGGTGAAGGGCTTGGAACACAAGTCCTATGAGGAACGACTGAGGAAGCTGGGGTTGTTTAGCCTGGAGAAAAGGAGACTCAGAGGTGACCTTACCACTCCCTACAACTCCCTGAAAGGTGGTTGTAGTCAGGCGGGGGTTGGTTCCTTTCTCTAGGCAGCAACTGGCAGAATGAGAGGACACAGTCTTAAGCAGCACCAAGGGAAATGTAGGTTGGATAGGAGGAAAAAGTTTTTCACGGAAAGAGTGGTGAAGTACTGGAATTGTCTTCCCAGGGAGGTGGTGGAATCACCATCCATGGATGTATTTAAAAAGAGATTGGATGCGGCACTCAGTGCCATGGTTTAGTTGAGGTGTTAGGGCATGGGTTGGACTCAATGATCTCAGAGGTCTCTTCCAATCTGGTGATTCTGTGATTCTGTGACAGCTGGACTTGATGATCTTAAAGGTCTTTTCCAACCTTAAAAATTTTATGATTCTATAATTCACTGATTCTGTACTCTATTGCACAGAGTTTATCCTGTGACAGGAATGTGTGTGCTGTAGTCATGGTTATGGACCCAAGCCCAAGCACCTGAGCTGTGTGTAATCTTCAGTACAGATCACTTCTCCAGAAGCCTCTTACTTCACCCCTATGGCATAAAAAAAAAAAATACTTGAAAAGACTTGTAGATAGTTGCCTGTGGCCAGCTAGAAGTGAAGCAAACCATGATTTCCTTAATGGTTTTGGAAATTTGCTTCAGCTTCAACCTTTAGTACTCTTTGGTTTATGCCTTTGGAGTCACCCCTGAGCCTTGTCTGATACTGCTTTCTGGTAGGAACAACTGCTATCTAAAATGTGAGCAGAATATCAGGGCCCTGAGCATGGAAACAGTCACAGTCTGCAACAAAAGCCTGACCCACTAAAATTTTAGTCAAGGGCTTCAAAGAAAATTAACAATGCTTTAAAAAAGCATATCCTTAAATCTGTCTTATAAACCTTGGCCGAAGATAAGCAAGCACAAAAGAAGGTCAGTCATTCCTGAGTCAAGGCATAGACTTACTACTTTACTTTAATGTCCTCAGCACTACAATATTCATCTAATAATTCCCTATTTCATCCCCTACAGGATAACAATGGTTTCCCTACTTTTTATTTTTAATCTTTACTGTGACCCTGTCTCCTTCTTAGTGAATATTTACATGGCAGCTAGCACAACAGAACCTCATCCTTGATAGACAGATTTTCTATTAAAAGAAGAGAGAAAGGGAAAAAAAAAAAGATTTCGTAAGAAGTCATAGATGGAAATCCTTAATTTGTACAGAGTGCATCAGGCTACCACACAGATATTTTGCATACATACACATAGAAATAAAAATGATTGAAAACTGGTTGAGAAAAGCAGCTAGCTATGCTGAATTTTATAAAAGTCTGTCAACCTAGCTGGCTGCTCACAGGCTACCAGGATCGCTTGTGATGCCTTTGCAGACTCTGAGCTGTCATTCAGGCAGAGACTGGCTGAAGACGCTGATGCCTGAGGAATAAATTCAAATTATTACTGTGATGGAGATTGTGACCATTCCCATGCTCTCCTTGATAATGTTGCAGATATTGCAGTGACACACATTATCTTCCCAGCTGCTAACACATCTCAAGAGACAGAGGGGGAGGGGAGAAAGTCCAACCCCATGCATAGCATTTTATCGAGAAAATGAAGATTTCCTTGCTTTATTCTCAGCCAAACAAGGAGGCAGCCTGACTTTTACAGGAAATATCTTGTGCTCTTGCAGACATGTGTCTGTAGCACCAATGTGCTAACAATTAAAGGTTAGGTTTTGCTCTTGTTCTTACAGTGGGAAATGCTTTATTCAGCATTCAGTCCCACAAGGGTAAAGAGAATAGCAAAAGAACATCCTCTAATGGAGGGAAAAAAGAAAATCATGTCACTCAAGGTGTACCCTTAGGAAATCAATTTGCCTCATAGGGCCTCCAAAGACGTGTCACGGAGTGCCAGAGGACAGGTCTGTTATGTATTTTGCCTAATCTAATAGAGCTTTTATCTGATGTGTCTTGAGATCTCCCTACTGCAGCTAAACAAAAAAATCTAGGAGTAGAAATGTCATAGTTGTGTCAATGTGCTGTGAGCATGCGTGAACAGGCCTTTCCTGTGAATACAAAGTGTCTCTGAGGAGATTTAAGAACTTTTCTCTGAGCAGCCTGGTCTAGTGGAAGGTGTCCCTGCCCACAGCAGAGGGGTTGGAACTGGATCATCTTTAATGTCCCCTCCAACCCAAACCATTCTGTGATTCTACGATTATTTTGGGTCCTTTCTGCTGTTTGTTGGGTTTTGGGGATGCAGCAGTTCTGCTAAAGCCTGTTTGGGGAGTCTATTGGGATGCCCTCTTATACCATAGAAACATTCCTAAAGGACACGTTGGACTGCCATATCCACAAGACTGAGACAGATAAGGAAACACACAAATAAGTGTGAAACTGCCCTTGCCCATGGATATCTAAGTCTATGGGGCAGCCTAGAGTTAAAAACTTCATGAGTAAAAGGACATCCTAAAGAAATCACTAGAATGGGAAATGGGAACTTACAGCAACTAGAAGAAATCCAGAATTTAGCTTTTGAAAATGAATGAATAAAAGAGTAGCAGACTTTATTGAGGTCTTTATAAATTTCTGGTATTTCTTCAGTTCTTACCAACACACAAAGGTGTCATAATCTGGAAATATAATTGGAGTTTCTAAGTCTCTTCAAAGAGGCTAACATACTGAAAGGTTGGAGCAAAGTCTTTCCCCATTTTTCCTTCTGTAGTCTCCCTCTGTAATGACCTCTAACATTTCCTCATGTACTGCTTCTTCTATGTCCTTTCTGAAAGATGCAACAGTCCTTGCAGTGATGTTAAAAAACCCACCACAACCACAAAAAAAAATCCCACAAAAATAAAACTAAACAAAGAAAAAACACCACAAAAAAAAAAGAAACCAAAACAAAAAAAAAAACCCTAGCCAATCAATTAACCAAAAGCATAACCCACAGATAATTAAAAATCCCTCTCTTAACTTTTTTCCCCCCTGGTTGTCAGGACCTTAGAATTCCATGTGGAAGAACATATTAATAAATATAAACTAAAAATAAGGCTGATAGCAGGCAGTGTGTTTTTTCTTTACCAACATAACAGAAAGATTATACTGTTATACCATTGTGAAACAAAAAAACTGCCTGTGTGCACAGGAGGAAGTTAAAAAATGAGTGTTGAAAAGTACACAATGCTGATGCTTTTAATTTATGGACACAGACAATACTATATCAAAGTAAACAACATCCTTTATGACTTTTAATCATGCACAGTATGTCAGGTTGGATTCCAATGAGTGTGAAGAGGGTGACATTATTTTCAGTGCTGCTCCACATCATTAAAGAAAACAATACTCAGAAACACCTTTCAGCAGCTTTGCTTTCTGGCTTTCACTGGTGCATGGGCCTATCGTCAATCAATAATGAAAGCAGCAGGGAACTCATTACTTGTTAAAGAAAAGAACAGACTAAAACAAAAACAAGCAAAAATGAGAAAGGGATGATAAGAGAAGAAAAATAAAGACTGTAGGATTGCTTAAAGAAGTGTAAATGGTTTTCCCCTGACACACTAATGATAATTCACAGCTGGGTCTCTAGAACACAAAAAAAAATTCAGTGAACCAGGACAAAGGATGCCTTTGATGATTCCAATAATCTTTTGATGATTGAATTGATAAAGGTAATATCATTGCTGAAATATTTTTAGACTTCTTTGAAGCATTAGGTTTTGTAGTGTATAATATCTCTGTCTTAGGAAACTAAAATGATAATAAATCAACATGGTTGATATTAAATGGATGGGGATGTGATTACACCATGCATCAAAGGATGAATGCAACTGTGTAGCTTTTTCAGGCAGAACTTTTACTGATTATCTGAGGAGATGCAGACTGAGTGAGTCTACTCATGTTCTGAGCTACAGGTCCCTATGGTCTTCAGCCGCTGAATTTCCTGCCTGTAGTTAGTGACATCACGCAGTAATTCTTAGGTAAAGTACTATGCCTCCTTTTCTGTATGCAGTCCTGGAAAACAACTAGGACATCCTCATGGAGATTTGCTAGAAGCTCTGGAAATATGGCATTCCACTGCAGAGACAGGTTTTAACACTTTTTGAAGATTTACAGATTTTGTGAATACAAGAATTTCAGGGTGATTTAACCCCATTGTTGTGGTTTAATCCCAGCCAGTAACTGAGCCACTCACTCACTCTCTAACAGTGGGATGGGGATAAAAATAGGATCTCAAGAATTCCCATTACTCCTTAACCTTTGGGCAATGAGTTGGGCAGTAAACTGTGCCTTGGTCATACCAGGAACTCTTGCATGGCCAAGGTGGGAGCAATACTTAGTGAAGAGTGAGGGAGCAGATAATCAGTCATCCCCTGACAGCCTTGGAACATTCCCTACCTTAATCAAAGACTGAGTGGAATAATACTATTATACCTGGAGTTCTGGAAACTCTGGTCCCATTCTTACAGGAATTTTGGAAAAAATTTCCAAATATTTTAGAAACTCCAGTGATTATCAACCTGAGGATAGAGGTTTATTGATTACTAAACCCCACTTTGTGATCCTATGAAAAGTGGCCCTAAGTGAGGCTCTTCAAGGTCTCCTGGACCACAGGAGGCTGTGCCAGCACCTCCCTCTGAGTGGAACAACTCTCAGAACTCACAAATCCTTGAATTTGAGATACTTGGTGGACCATCGCCAAAAGCTGCTGATGGGGCCTGGGCTGATACCCCAAATCCTTGAAGTTCATCAATCCTAAGCCTGTTAAGAGATGCAAAGGCACCTGATGTGAGTATTTCCATGAAACTGAGGGGAATTTTTCACAATATACCTTTGTACCTTCTTGTACGTGAATTGACTTAAATACCTTACAGCATGAATAGCATAAATATTGCCCTCTCAGCTGTCTAATTAAGTCACTGTTGTAATTGTAGTAAATTCTATTGATCATTTTATAAAAGGTTAAATTAGCAAATTGATTAAGTGCTGCTAAATCCTTTAAACAGAAACCATCGGTCAAGTCTGACAAGAGGGTCCACTCTGAAACTTGTGACTCAATGGAAGGTTCTCTTTTATCCCTTTTCACCCTCACCCTTTCTATCCTTACCCTTAATATCCCCAGCTTCCACATCAATCATTTTAAATTCATTCTTATCTGACTTTCCTCTGTATGTTTCATCCATGCAGTAGGGAGTACAGTGAACCTTGCCACTGAATTTTGTTGTCCTTTTAAAGATTTTAGTAGACCTACTTTTCCTGATATCTTTGCCAGTGATTTCCTTAAGCAACCTTAACAACTCATTTGCAACAAAATAACATAGTCAGCAAAACAGGATTCATGTTTTGAATGAACTAAACCAAGATTCATGACAGTGTGTTTAGTTTGGGGGAATATTTGGAGAAAATCAAAGAAAATCACAGCTGTGCTCACATATTCCATAGCAACTGCAAGAGAATAGATCTCACTGAAGGATAAGAAGCAACATCTGCAGTAATGAATAAGGATTGAATAAATACTGTGGCACATCCAGTGTAAAAGCAGTTGCAGTTCATGTTTAGGTACTTTGCCTATCATGTGAAAACATCAGGAGGTATACCCTTCCTACAGGTGCTAGGCAGCAGTAACCATAAAGTGATTAAGAAAAAGGCAAAAAAAGATTTTAGTCCTTTGTCATTCCATACTGACAATAAAAACAAACAAGGTCTGTAACACACATTATTCATCCCACTTCAAGATCTTCCACTTGGCACTGTAAAATCCTGGCTAACCACCCACAGCTTTTCCACTGAACATCAAACCCTCCCAGCACAAGTGTCTTGGGTGTATTGTGGAATGGGGCTACACACATGTTCTGTGTTACAGGAACAGAAAAGTTGAGCCCAAGACAGCAGATGAAAACCAGTAAAACAGCAAACTCCATTTAAAAACAATCTTACCATATTCATCTGCTCTTGTCTTAGTTTCATGTGCACTGAAATTAAGAGAATGTGGTGGCTGGTGAGCCTACAACACAAAGGACAAAGAGAGTCCACTGGAAGGACCATCCCTAGCATCACAGAACCTCCCCAGGTTAGGGTGAGAAAAGAAGCTCCTCTCTGGCTGCTCTGTTCTGTTACGGTAATGTACCCCAATCCTGCTTCCCTGGCTGGCCCATGGCCCCCCCACCTCTTTGTTACCTTATGTGTTCCATGCCCTAGAAAGTTCTGTACTCCAAGTTCCCCCCATTGGCCCTTGCCCCATTGCCACCCCCTAGAGCTTCCCCACTGGCTCCCATTCCCTGGTCCCGCCTTTGTACCACCCTCATGCCCTCAGATCATTGGTCTCTGATGTTCGCCCTTCTCCCGTACTGAAACCTGGGCTCTCCATTGTTCTCTGTCTTCATCCTTGGGTCCCTTCACAGCGCGGCTGTAGTAAACCTTCGTCCGTGGAACTCTACACGGAGACCCTTCCTGCCTCTTTGCCGCTGACTCATATGACTGGAGCTATCCGTGTGTTTGTGCGTGCACACGTGTGTGAGTGTGTGCTGGTCCTGCAGAGCCGCTCTGCTAAGGAGACACTTTTGGAAGGTCACGGCATCACGCTCTGGCACTGCAAAGCCACGCACCGAAAGCGACAGGAGGAGTCACCAGATTGTATATTTATTTATTTATTTATTTATATTTTTGAATAGCTCCTGAAGGAAGAGCTCACAATTTATCTTTAAGGTATCCTTAAGCATAACCATATAGTGAAAATAAAATTTAGTTATAGCTTGAGTATCTCTGCTCAAAATGCTTCCATTATTGAGAATTATTGATTACTGGATACCAGTATCAATATATGTTTACATGTAGTCTAAAGCGTCATGCATATGTCTGTCTCAGAAATGTAATTCTGTGGAAATTTTCTACCTTGTTTTTATGGGTTTGGCCTACAGCCAGTTTATTATCATTTCTTATCACATTCCATCCGGCCAGCTGAATCATCATCTTAGCAAATCTCAGACTACAGCTGTAAATGAACAAATTCCTTCCAAGAAAATGTGATTATTCTTTTCCCACTGTTTTATTCTTGTAACATCTCAAGGTTAAAGATGTGCATTGTAACAGTGGAGAATTATCGTTGTGTTTTCTCTATTACAGTCTACTTACTGATCACCAATAAAAAATGTTAAAATAGAGAAAGAGAAATGGTTTTATAGCTGAAAACTCTTTGAAGATCTTGAGCAGGAAAGGCTTGCATGTGACAGGGGCAATTACTTAAAATGCTCAGTGAAAATACATCAAACAGAAAAATTCCAATGAACTTAAAAAAAAACCCAAATAACACAGGCCCATGAAAGGCTTGCCTGGTTTCTGGATCTTATAATATCTTCAGCAGAAATACTAGTTTTATTTTTTAATTCTTATAGCAATATCTAGTAATTAAGTGTTGTGAATACAAGGAGTAAAAGAATAATTTGTTGATTGACCAGTAACTCAAAAATAAAAGTGCAAATTACAGCTAAAAATAATATTATTTTTAAAAAGTCAAATACAAAGGAAGTACTTTCTTCAAATTAAATGCTCTAAATTAGCAATAAAAATCTTTTGCCAGTTTTGATACAATACTAGTCAAAGGATAGTTTGGAGAGACATATTATTTCAAAGTGTTAAGTCCTAAACATTTCTGTTACAGAATAGAATTTATTTTGTTTCAGAGCATACATGAAAAGCAAAATGTCAATCTCAAGATATTTATATAACTATTTAAATTCCTTCATAGTGAATTTTAAGATACAAAAGCAGGTTTTGTACGAAAGATGTCTGCTATGTATCAGTAGTTTAAGAGTCAGATTTTAGATAAACATTTTTAGAATGAAAAATGAAGACAAATATGGGCCCTACTGCTCTCTGAATACTTGTTCATCTTAATATATTACACTGCAGAACATATTACACTGCACGGGAAAAAGTCTTCCTACTACAATTACAGGGACTGTATAGAAGTTGGCTTTTGGATCCCTGTTTTGGAAACATGGCATGGACAAGAAATAGAAAGGATTGTCTCTTCTCCTTTTAATTTGGTGGGGTTACTAGAACTTCCAGACCCCTTCTACCATCTTCTGTATTTGGCCTTGAGCAATAAACATGGAGCACAGATGAGAAAATGTGCAGCTGAGGGAGGGTAGCAACTGTCCATGAAGCTTTTCAGGAGGGAAAACGCTGGATTTTAGGGAGGAATGCCTAGAAGTTCCTAATAGATTACTTGAACAACCCACCTCCAGTAGAGACATGGCCTCACAAACCACTCAGTTGGTGCAGAACCTGAATTCGAGTCTTGCCCATCTCTCCTACTGATCTTTATCAGAAAAAATAAGTCTCTACCATTTGCAATCATCATGACTGCTACATGTTTTGACAAGACCAACTAGTCTCCAGAGCCTTCACCTACCTATGATTTAAGTAGCATTCCTCAGCTGGATAGTTTTTATTAATACTCAAGTGGCACCAGACAAAATTATTCAGGGCCCAAATTCAGGTTCTCAGACACCTTGACACAGTTCTAATAATCCTGTTTTTGTTACACTGCTTAGGTAGAAAGAATAAGACATATTTTTGAAACCAACTACCACCCAACCAAGGTGTGTTTTTGTAATTAGATGTAGAGCACCAGTACACCTCACAGTGAATCTCAGGGTTACCCTGCTGATGTTGGTGGTTTAGTTTGTATTTATATAGGTGCATCTGAGCTGTGAGTGTGGCACTAAGTAACTCAGCTTCTTCTGCTCTTAAGGAAAGCTCTACTGTTCAAATCAGAAAGGATACAGAAATGTGAACATATTGAAAAAAGCTGAAGTCAAAATAAGATACAGCAAAAATTGATGTTTGTTTAAAGGCAGGAGAGGAAGATCATCAGTTCTGTACAGAACACTGAAGATTAACAGTCACACTGGAAATTTTTATCTGATCCCAAGACACTTAGAGAATACCAGCTATAAACAAAAGCCTTTATCCACGGCTGACTTCTTCGCCACATTTTCTGGGGCAATTATGTACTGTGTACTATCATGGCATTAGTTTTCTTAACCATCTCTAAGCTGTATCTTTAACATTTCAGTGCCCCACAGGGCAAAACAAAACAGGTCACTTGAATCTGTTCTAGGTTTCTCTGAAAGGGCTAGAGAAGTGCAGACAGTCAATTACAGGTGAAGCCTGTTTTAAGGAGCCTGTCTCTCTCTTCCTGCTTTGGGGATGGATTCACTTCATTTCACTGTAATCAATTACAACTCACATACGTAAGCCAAGCTTCCAGACAAAACTCAGAACATGTTGGAGCCAGTTGTCACATGTTCAGTGGGTCTATCTCCTAATGGGGTTGGATTTTATACCTGCAGGGAAAAAACAGGTAATACACCTGAACCAGGCATACAATTTTCAGATGACAGAAGTTGGCTGATAATGTTTCTACTCCCCATTTCCATCTGTAATTGTGACTTCATGATGTTCATAAACATGAAATTGTGAGAGGCAAACACTAGGTTACATCTAAGAGATGCTGAGTTCCTGTGTGCTGGGCCTTGTGGTTGCCGTCACCAGTGCTGCTATAATACATAAACTATAATTCTGTTCAGTCCATAATGGTGTTATGAATCTACATGCTATTGAAAAGCATGTGAAGGTTCAGGGTAGCTGGGATCTGTCCAGGAGACTTGCACTCCATTTTCCCCTATGCTTTTAATAGATTTTTGAAATGTCATTTTATTGTCCTGTCTTTTAATCTGTATGGAAAAACAAACTCCAAACCCAAAACACAAACCAAGGCCCTTAGTAAGATCACTTCACTTCTTTTCTTGTCTTGCCCATTTACATGCAGACAAAATCTACTCATTTCATTTTTGGACCAAAAATGAGTCACATCTTTAGCTTGGAGAAAGTAGCATTGATCCATTCAAATATTCAATAAAAAGGCACCTAAGCCATTTTTAAATATGAAAAGATTCTGAAAGCTTTTGTAGTGCTAGCCAAAGAGGGATGAAACATCATATTTCATGTGATGTTCCATATGAAAATTCACTATGCAAAAGAACCACACACTAAACAATGTGAAGAAAAGAAAGCCTTGAACATTTGGAGCCTTCAAATGTAATGAGAAAGTGGCAGCCAAAACCACCCCCTCCAACCTTTTACCTCCAGAGTTAAGGAAGGAAGCTGCAAAAGAAGAAGCAATTTGCTTGTGTTTCCTCAGATTTAATGACACTTGGTGTGATTTTTAAGAATACTGAAAAATAAATGTAATGTGGAAAGTTAGGTTTTACACAAAAATTATTGACAAAAACAGAGAGAAAGTAAAATAAAAGAATATATGTTGTTAGATGGGTTTGTAAAGATTAGTTTCTTAATTAAATAAAATGTTCAGTGTTTGAGTTCTTGATCTGCATGCAATGTGTCAAAACAACTTCTCATTGCCCCTGATTATTTCAAGAGCTGGCCATGTCTTTCCAGAGTGAACAAACAAAAAGTATAATTTAATTGAGTCTTTGATAACATTTGCTTTTCCTCAGATCACTGACAGCCTTTGCTTTAATGATACTATTTTCAGATAGATGGCTGATGTGTTGATAATAAATATTCCATGAAAATGGTTGTATTTCAGTGTAGGTAGGAACCTATATTCAGAAATATAGGTTCTGTGAAAAGTTCAGTCTAGAAAAGATGGTTTAGAAGAATGCATCAGATAGCAAAGTCTATTTGCTCATTGCTTTGCATGTTACTATATAATTGATAATTTTTCAAAGGATAAGCAATGAACTGCTGCACAGATATTAAAATATATTTTTCTCCTGTGTTACAGAGGGTAACTATTTTTGCAGTTTTCTCTGGGATCTCAGCTGGGACTGTTAGCATTTTGCTCATGGGACGCCGTCATATTCCCTGAAAGAAAAACTTTACTTTTGCTAGCAGAATTTGACTAACAGTCTTTTGGGAAAAGAAGTGCAAGGGTATGAAATCTCTACACAGTCTGAGGATTGAGGATTGAAGATATGAACATCTACCAACTGTCCTTATAAACACCATTCATGATACAGAAGCTGCTTAACTTTTTAGTCACCTTTAAATCAGGGTTTTTGCGTATGCTTTTCATGATCTATGAAGCCAACAAAGTAACAACAGAACTTGACACAAAAGCCCTGGGTGGTTTTTTGCTTCCATTTTATACATTTAGCAGATCATTTTATCATTTCCTTTTCTCAGAGCCATTGTGTGGGTATCTATACTGTTTGAACTATATGTAATGTAGGAGTGTTTCATACTGAAGGTGCTTTTCTTCTTCGTAAGTTAAAAAAAAAAACAGGATACATAGTTAAGTCTACTACATAACATAGTAAAAGATAATTTACTAACTAAAAAATACGACATTTCCTGAAGAACTAGAATTCTTTCCTAAGCAAGATATTTAATTCTTAAGTAAGCTGTTTTTATGATGGCCTTTGTTTTAAAGGAAACACTTTGTGACCATAAGATAAACTGTGATTACTAGTATTGCAATTGACATTTAGTGGCTCAAAAATCAGATTGAGATAAACTAAAAGTTGAGAAAAAAGTTTTAAGGACCATTTCTGGTTTTAGAATCATACTTTTAAAAGCTAAAAAATACGTACCTGCATATATATTTATATACTTATATATTTAAAGTTCTCCTTTGGAGTAAAAACATGATTGAATTAGTCTTTCATTTTGTGTGTTTGGTTTTGCAAATAGACCTTTGGATTTTTTTTTGACAATTTAAATTTATTAGCCATGTTATTCAAAAATATTGAAAGCAAGATAGACCTCAGAAGGGCTGTCATTTTAATGTTATTTCCCATTTGTTCATTGTGGAGTTATTTGTATTCCAATTCTAACCAAATTCTGAGAGATCTCAGTCCAAAAGTATGACATTTTTTCATTCTTCATAACACTTCTGGGATGCCTTTTCTTACAGTAATGGATTGTGGAGGAAGATTGTTCTCGTGATAGCATTTTTTTTTTTTTTCTGTAACATTAGAGAAGATATTAGGTCCAGGACAGGAATTTTCCTTGCTCTGGTGATGTCACTTTGATCTCTACTGCATATAGAAAATGTATAAAAAGACACAATTATTTTCATATTTCTTCAGGGGTTTGGGATTGTCATTCTGCAGATAAATCAGAAATGGGCTGTTTCCTTTCCAAACACAATTTGTTCTAAATCTTCCACTTGCATAAAGTATTGTTCTATCCTCTGTGTTTTGTATGTTAAAATCATATCCAGTGTTTCTCTACTCTTTATTGTTGACTGAGTTACTCTGGAAATCCAGATAGACATAATGATGCCTAAAAGGCTGTAGAGAGTGCTCTAAGCAATAAAATCATGCAGTTCCTCAAAGTTCATAGAGATAGACTGGCCAAGACAGGAATTAGACTCTCTCTCATGAGCAATATTTGAAAAGCTTATCCAAGAGGGCCAGGCTTCTTGTAATCTCCAGAAAAAATCTTTCTCTTTGCAGAACTTGTTCCTTTTTAGTTTTTCTCTTTTTTTTTTTTCTTTTCTTTTTGGGGCTTGAAAGGAATGCTGTTCTTCATCAGAGTTACTTGGCATGCAAAATAATCTGCCAGCTGCCTCGTATTTTCGCTGGGCACATATTAAAAACCAGTTTGGATGCCACCTGTTTGATTACTCATCTAGTGATGCCAATTCCCATTCTGCTTGAATGTGCTATGAATGAAATAAAGAGAAACATAATATGTTTTATTTTCGTAAAAATGAAGTTGAAGAAGTGGTAGTCAAAGACGGGTGATCAGAACTGAATGTGTTATCTCTACAGATAAATAACTATACTGAATTTGAAATGACAGACAACATAGCCTGGCTGATTATACCTGAACTTCTCAAACCTCAAATACTTTTTTTCTTCAGTTGTAGAATTTTTCAACACAATATGAAAAATGCCTGTGCATGTATTTGTAAAATGCTGTATATACTTTCATTTTTATTTATATACATTTACGTGTAAGTGCAGATATGTTATCATAAATATGATAGTATTTTTGAACAATATTTGTATACTCTTACAACTGAGTTACCTGCAGTGTTGTCAGAAAAATAAAAGCATAGAGACATATAAAAAAACCTACATTCAAGTAGGTTCAAGTACATGATTAGAATAGGAAGGTTACTGTAACTTTAAAAATCCCTCTAACTGTAAAGGAAGCCTATATTCAATAGTTCAGGTGTAGATCCTTAAACTGCAGAAGGTTAAAGTTAAGAAAATTAAGCTCATTATTTCTGGTAAAAAAGGTTTCCAGGAAGACTGGACATATTTTAAGAAAAAATCTTGAAAGCCCAGGAGCAGGCTCGTCCTGTGTATCAAAGATGATCTGGCAGGGAAGAAGATTGGCCAGACTGATCAGGAACCATTTGCAGCAGCTCAGGAAAAAAGGAGGGTGTATAACCTTTGGAAAAAGGAGAGGAAAAGCCAGGGAGAGCTAAAGGATATTGTTAGGCCAAGCAGAAAGAAAATTACAGAGACAAAAGCTAATTTAGAACTTAATCTGACAACTTCTAAAACATGTTTTTATAAAGACACTATTAAAAACAGGAGGCGCAAAGAAAACGGCCAAACTTTACTGGATGCAGAAGGGAATGTGGAATTGGATGAACAAGGGGCAAGGAAGGAGCTGAGGTACTTAAAGCCTTCATGTTGTAGACTGTCAAACAAAGAAAACTGGCAGAACCCTGAAAAAGTATACTGGGACAGGGAGCAGACAAGAGCCCCTGAAATCCCGGACGAAGTCATTAGTGACCCGCACAGCCACTTAGACACTGACAAGTCTGTGAGGCTGGCCGGGAGTCCCCCACGGGTGCTGAGAGAGATGACAGAAGAGCTCACTAAGCCTCTCGCCACACTTTACTATCAGTCCTGAGCAGTCACAAGGTCGCAGATGCCTGGAGGTGCCAATGTGATAAATGGATGCTAT
>VXAD01012243.1:3571-35643 GCA_013399195.1 Dicrurus megarhynchus
CCCGGAGCGGGGTTAGCGCGGCGGGAGGGAGGAGAAGGCACTTTGGAAGCGCGGAACATCTCGAGCATCCCTGTGCCGGCAGCGAGAGCCCGCGCTGGGATGGAGCCGGGGCGGGTGGAGCCGGTGCCGGGGAGCTCTCCGGGGCTGGAGCTGGGGATATCGATGACAGAGGAGAGCGAACGGGACACGGCCGGGCAGCTGCAGCATCTCCAGCGCTCCTGCCATCCCCTTCCTTCAATCCCCGAGTTTATCGCTGGATTTGCTGCTGGAGATGTCTGTCCTGCCCTGCTCGAGTTCTGCAGGGGCAGCCCATCCCTCAGAAACCTTCCCCGTGGGACCTGCCACAGCTTTCCTTCTCTCTCTCCACGGCGTGTCTGTGTCCCCAGCAGGAGCCGTGCCCTCTCTGCCTCTTTTTCTCTGCTGCACTTGCAACAAGCGAGAAAGCCCAAATGAATTGAACGCTCCTCTTAGTTCCTCTCTCGGCTGGGCAGGGGTCAGAGTTTCTGCTGGAAACAGCTTTTGTTACCTGCTGCTCGTGGATCCACTTGCATCCCTCTCTCTCCCTTTTCAGCCCAAGTCTCCGCTGCTGCAGCATCACAGTAGTTTTGGGGCTCCTTCCCCATCCCTAAACTCTTCCAGACAAATTTCACACACACCTCGAAGCTTTGGAGGCAAATCGATGAGGGTGATCAGTCACTGTCAGTGTCACCTGTAGCGTGTCCAGGCTGATCTCGGCTCTCCTCGGTGAGGCGGAATTTGGGCAGCACAGAAATGCACACAGGTATCCATCCTCTTGTTCCTTCCCTCGGGTGCTCCAGAGCTGCAGGAAGCTGAGCACTCAACCCTGGGACTGTCTCAAACCCCTGTGCAGTGCCCCAGGCATTTGGAAGGAGAATTGATACCCACAGCCCCATTCCTGCATCTCCCCTGTTTCAAGAGTGGCTGCCCCCGGCGAAAGGCAAATTCCCTGGCACGTGCAGAGGGAAGCAGAGCCCCCGTGTCTGTTCCTTCTGGGGCATTTGATTCCTTTCATACAGATTGTGATCACACCTTGCTAGCAATAAACCAAGCACAGCAACTCTTTACTGCTTAGCTACAAAAAGCCCCTAAAAGGTGGTGCTCAGGCAGCCCCCGAGGATGTGGGGCAGGGTTGGCCAGGTAACAGCTGCACTCTGACCTCTGCTTCTCCAGAAGCTGCTGCTGCTCTGCAGGTACTTATGAAACTGAAGGAAAATATCTTAATTTTTTAAAAAAGTCTCCAGCACAAAGGAACATTTAGGGTATTTCTGAATGGAAGTGCAGAGGCACCGTCCGGCAAGGCTGAGATCAGGTGCACGGCTCCTTTTCAGGGCTGCTGGTCCCTGTGGCTCCCCCCGAGCCCCTCCTGTGCACCACCTGAGCAGGCATTCACTCCATTCTGTTCCCTTTTACCTCCTGTTACCCGAGCTGGCACCGCTCCCAGCCCTGTTTCCTATGAGCGATTGCACAAGAGCCCGGTGTAGCAGTGGCACAGGAAAGCAGCAGAGACATCTGACCTGTGTTAGATCGAAATCTCCCTGCGTGGTTGTTTGTCCTGAAGCTGCTTCAGCCGGCGTTGAGGGAGGTTCTTTCTTTTTTTCACCAACTGGCCCCTGTGATTTTTCATCATAATGGGCTCGGATCCATTACACGGAGAAGTGAAATGGTTCCTTCAACAGGAAGAGCTTCCTAGGAAACCTTACACGGGCAAATCTCAGCACAACTCATCGGGGGATTTTTTTTTGTGCGGTCAGTATTTAAAAATCTGGAGAGAAAAGGCTGTAAACCTGCACAGGAAGATGAAACAGCCTTCAGACAGTGCGATGTGTCTGGGGAGAGTCTGGGTCACTCCTCGCTTGAGGGAGAAACCTGGAAAGCCTCTGGAAGGGTGTCTCCTGTAGGCAGGAAGCTGGCCAGGAGCCACATTCCAGTAACCCCAGTGATGATTCTGCAGGCCACATGGGGTGCATCCGAAGCTTTTTTTTTTAGGGGGGCAAGTTTTGTCCTTGGCGGATCAGGGTGGGTTTTTGTTCTTTGTAAGGACCTCTAGGCCATGTGCTGTGCTTTGGCAGGACATCAATAGAAACCTCTGCAGTCAGCTGAAAGCATATTTCTAACAGATGGGTTTGGAAACTCCACAAGGAAGAGAAATCTTTACTAAAGGTATTGTAGTGGTTTCACCAGCATTATCTGCCCCATCTGCGATGTACGGAGTTGGCACAAAACCTTCTGACCCTCTGAGAGTGTTCCCACTGTGCTGCTGGTCCTTGGGGCTGCAGAGGGCAAGAACAGACCTGCTCCAGCCTCCAGCACTTGGGAATCTTGGTCACGGGAGCACCACGTTCAGCTGGTGCTCTCAAAGCTTGGCAGTGCTGCTCAGTGTGGTAGGAAAGGCAAAGGTTCCGTGATTTTCTTGTCGTTTTTATTTTTTTTTTCTTTCTCAGAGATGAACCTTTGCTGTCACTGACTTTCCAGTCAAATCCTGAACTCCCAGAGTTCAGGTTCCTGCTCTCAGAGATTGGCACTGCAGGCTTGGCTTAGGGCACATGAAATGGGCTCGGCCCATCTCAGAGCTGTTTGTTGGCCATGCATGCTGGGCTGTGAAGTTGAGGGAGTTTCTCTTTCTCTGCACACCTGGGTCAGTGCTTTTACTCTTGACAGCAGTTTAGGGGATCTAATTCTGGTTTTCCCCCTTGGCTTTATAGTAAGTGACCATATGAAAACCCCTCCTTAGCACAAGTGAAGTGCCCCCCACTTCCTCTCCTGCATGAGAGGATGAGCCTGGAACTTTGGACAGTTCCTTTTAATTCTCCTCTGGTTTGGCAGAGCAGCATTTTCCCGTTGCAGAATGGAGGAAAAGGATGGGCAGAGCTCGAATGAAAAGGCTTTTAAAAATGATCTTCTTTAGAGGAAAAGTGATTAAATATGCTTAGCTGCTGGCAAATACAGCTCCACCTTGGGCAAGAATCTCTCAGCAGGGTGATGACTGAATATTTCAGAGCCCTCCAAGCAGTGGGCAGAGAAGAGCCCCTAAGGAGCTGCCTTTAGAACGATGCTGGGGAAGCCTGACTTTGCTTTCCTCTCTTTACCGGGAAAGCAGCACATCTCCTGGAACTCCCTAACCTTGGGATAATGCTGAACAGCTGCAGGCTTTTGCATGTGAGTCTGTGCTGGCAGAAGTTGTGAAAACTCGAGTTCTGGGGCTGAGGAGCTCCTAGGTGGCCTCCCCAGAACATTTGCCTAACAAATGGGCTGCAGATCACACGATAACATGCAGCAGGCCCGCAGGCAGCCAGATAACCACTGCCCCTCCTGGAAAAGCACCATCGGAGACTCCTCCAGCCTCTCTCTCCGATTCCAATCTGCCTTTTCTTGGGCTGCTCCAACGCTGACGGTGGGAGCAGCTACAAATCTCCTGCGAAATAATCCTGATGTCCTGTCTTTGCTCTCCAGATGGACACAGCCCCAGTGCAGTCATTACCAGGGAGCCTGCAGGGGCTCATGGACCCAGCTGGAATTCTCCCCACGCTCCTATTTTTCTTCCTCCCCCATCCTGCTTTCCCATAAAAGGGAAGAACTCTGCCCTAAAGGACTGCACTTAAAAACGGTGCAGCCCCTGGAGCGCCCTCTCTGAAGGGGGAAGGAAGGAAGAGATGGCTGCGGTGTTAACAAATGTGGTGCCCAGAGCTGTGGGATGTGCACAGGAGCAGCTCCCGTTTCTCCTGCTCTCCCCACAGCCCCAGTGTGTTCCCAGGTGAACAAATTCCTCGCTGCTCGAGCCCTCTACAGAGCTCTGGGAAGCTTCCAGGGCTCAATGTGCAGTTTCCCTTGCTCTGAAGCAGGAGATCCTGTTCCAAACTGTGCCTGTTCCCTCGTCAGACCCGGAGCTCTCTCTGCTCACTGTCTCTGTCAGGTCTGGGGCTTGTTCTTCCCTTTAACACATATTTTAGCCATGTGCTTTGCAACTGGGAAGAGCAGCTGAGTGATCTGTGCAACAGATACATCAGGCAAATTTCTGAATATTTATCAGGCAGAGAGGGCATTCTTGAAGTCTTTCTGATTTTGGGTTATTGCAGAGTTGTTTTGTTTGGTTATTTTTTTTTTCTGGAAGTGTTTTACACTTCCTACAGCAGTAAGGTCTGGCTCTTCTGGAGTCAGAGAGGCCTGTGGGTCAGGGCAGTGCTGTGGAAGCTGTTACAGGGTTGAACAGTGAGTTGGCTGTACACTGTGATACTGAAAACCTGTCTCAGGGGGACACAGAAAAATAGGATACACCTCTGGCTTTGTCCCGAGTGCAAGCAGGACGATGTGAAGGATACCCAAGCACCTTTATCCTGCCCACAGGCTGTGTTTGTTTGGCTTGATTGCTTCCAACTGGCTGAGCCGGGCCAGGCCCTTTCCAAGAGCTGTAACTGAAGTGGATAATGCTTTCATAAAGAAGGCAAAGTAAATCTTGCTAAATGACAAAGACAACAGAACATTCCTGGTTGAAATCGAGCAATAAATACCCTGTGTGCTGAGGAATCTGTGTCTGGAGCCCTGAGAGCCAGAGGATCTTGTTTAAATCAGAATAGGCTGACTCTTTGTTAATCGTAATTAAAAATCAGCAAGCAGGAAACAACAGATGCTAATCAGAGTTTAATTCTTGTCTTGGACTCCCTAGGAGTTGATTCTCAGGGGTGATTGTTCAGGTGCAGAGCAGTTCTACAGCTACTATGCTAAATAAACACAGTGTTAAGGGGTTGTGTTGTGGCTTTTTGTTGGGTTTTGTTTGCCTTGTTTGTTTTTAAAGTCTCTGTCACAGCACACTAATTAAAAATGACTTAGCTGGGATATGCTGGCTGTACCGACTTGTCTCAGTCCTCCTTTTCTCATGTTCCTTCTAGTCACAGGAGGGGAAAAATAGGCTTTCCAGCAATTTTTAGACGTTCTAACTGGATTTTTCAGTTTATATCAGGTGTAACGTTCTTGAAGACCAAAGCTGACTAGATCAGCTTTGTGCCTGGGAGCTGCTTCTCAGAAATTTCAACCCCTGAAGTGGGAGTCACTTGTTAACTAAGTAATTAACTGGAAAACCCATTGAATTTTAAACCTAATTTGCATGCAGCTATTGTAATTTCATGCTGTTTATGTACTGGAGAATGCTTCATTCTTAATTGAAAATATTGCTTACTCACTTCAGAAGCCTCTCAGTTGCTGTTGCTACTCAAAGCAGCTCTGGCCTTTCAGCAGGAGTTGGTAGCTTGTTTCTGTCAGAGAGTAAAGCATATAAATAAACGAACTATAAATAAATGGACAAACCTTGAGAAGCCAGGGCGCTCCTGGAGTTCATTATCCATTAAGTGATACTGTCAAACTGGAATCCAGTGACAGTCCAAAGGCACGGAATTATTGCAGGCCTTGACATGGCAGAGCTATTTCATCCTGGACTATCAATAAACAAGACAGCGTGCTCTGGGCCTTTAATTTATGGGAAACTGTCCCGCCAAGCCCTGTCCAAAGCAAAGAATGTCTTCTGGTTTTGTGCTTCTGACTTGTTTTTCCTTCCCCCTCCCCTTAATAGCCTTAACTGCAGTTGTAGATTGGCCTCGGTGGGAGAACAAATCTCCCAAACAAGCCTGGAGAGAATCCTGCAGGGTCTGATGTGAGATAAAAGATGTGAGGCATTATGGTTTGTCAGAGGACACAGAGTCCCTAAAGTGTCTCCAAGGGGCAGAGAAGGATTCTTTCAAAACCTGCCCCCCTGACCCCTATTCCCAAAGGGCTCCTAAAGAAAGGGATTTGCTCGGGCTGGAATGTTTGGCCAGGTTGCTGTGTCTCCTGAACACGACTGGGAGTATGAAATCCATCTGTTGTGTTTGGCCACACTTCCCACTTGGCTTCATGGCACAGAAACCTGAGTATTCCAGCTGGGCCTATAAATCCAATTTGGACACACTTTATCCAGCCGGAACACTGGAGAGTGTGGATTTCTCCAGGAACACCAGCCTGCTCTGCTGACAGGCAGAGGAGCGAGTTACAGCAGGGAGGGAATTGTTCTCCTGGACAGTGGCTGTGCCTGGGATGGATTTCATGGTGTGCTTCACCTCCACTTACAAAAACTGACGCTAACGAGGCTGCTGGGGAAACGGAATTCCCATGGGAAAACTGCAAACAGTAATTCCAAATGGCTTTTTAAAAGCTTTCCTGTTGCCCTGAAGAGATGTCCAGCACTAGCTGAGCTTCAGGAGAATCACACTTTTCTTGCAAAGTTGGGAAGCTACTGGATTTTTACTGGAATGCTGAGAACTGAGAAATACCCCACTAAAAATCCAGCATGCTGGAGTCCAGACTAAGCAGGGAAAGAGTCCAGTTTCTTGATCTGGCTCTTAGGAAAGCTGCTCAGTAGGCTGGAAAACCAAGTAGGACCACTGCCTTCAGTCCAATCATGAAAATATTTCAGTTGCAATTCTGGAGGTGCAGAATTCAACCTGATTTATATAATAGCCATGGAGATATTTATTTTTATATATGTATATACATAAAAGATAAAAATTTTCTTCTTCCTAGGAACTGCAGCAGCTCAGCAAGCAATACAGTAACATCAAGCTCCTGCAACTGGGTGAGTAAAGGGCTTTATTTCTGTGTACAGAAATCTGTTCCACTTAGGTGAAGAGATTTCTTAAGAAATTGGTCTCCTGAGTGATCAGTATCTGGACATGATCTCCAGCAGCTGAAAACCATCTTAAGATAACACTAGGGAAATGCAATTCTGCAAAATCTGTGCATTTTCACCTGCGTGCTGCCCAAACATCCCCACGCAGCCTCAGATTTGGTTTGGTACGGGTCGTCTCGTGCCAGGCACACCCTGAACCCCACACTGTTCACTGGGGCTCTTCCTGCCTCCTCTGTGCAGATGTGGTCTGTGAGAACAGCATCAAGAAAGTGGTCAAGGAAGTGGAAGAAATTGTGGGAGACAAAGGCCTGAACTGTCTCATCAACAACGCTGGCATCAACGTGCTCGCCTCCCTGGAGGAAGTCACAGCAGAGACCATGCTCACCATTTATGAAACCAACACCGTTGCCCAGCTGATGGTCACCAAGGTAAGGACTGGGAGGAATGGGCTTAATCTGGGGTTTTTCCACAAGTGAGCTGGACTTGTCCAGGTATTTGTCCCCTTGGAACTGCGCAGATACAGCTCTGACATGGAGCTGCCTGTCTGGAGAGCAGCAAGAGCTGCTGTTTGTGCACCTGCTGTGGGATCACTTCATGGCAGGCGGGGATTGGAGGTGGGCAGAGGAGGCTGCTGGAGGAAGGTTTCCTCTGTGTCTGAGGAGCCATCACCGCTCTGTGCTGGGATTCCTTCTATGAATGAGGGAATGATCCAACTCCAACCCAAGTCACCAAATTAAAGCAAACTCTTGTTTTCACAGGCATTCCTCCCCCTGCTGAGGAAGGCAGCCCAGCTGGGCACTGGAATGGGCTGTCACAGAGCTGCCATCATCAATATGTCCTCTCTCGCTGCCTCCATGCAGCTCGTCCAGGCAAATGAGATGTTCCTCAAGGTCTATCCCTACAGGATAGCAAAGGTTTGTGGGCTCCCCTGGGCTGAGGGCAGTTAGAGACCACGCTGACCTCGGGGTGGTGATGCCAAGGGGTGCAGCACCTCAGCGGACACAAAAACTGTTCTCTTTCTTCATGTGGGTGGAAATGGGAGCTGTGAAACTCTGCACCTGGAGCAGGCGTGCCAGCTTCTGGAGAACAGGCTCCCAAATCCCTGCTCTGATACAGATCCACTCCTGAGGGATTTGGCATTCAGGGCAGAGCTGATGCCGTTGAGTGTGGGTTCTATCAGCTGCGTTCCTCTCCCGTCCAAGCGAGAGAGCAGGCAGGAAACTCAGCAAAAGGTGTGCTGACCTGTACGTGGTGGTGGTAGTTAGTGACAGGTGGGATTTTTAGTTTTCTCTTTGTACAGATAGTCAGGATCACACATACAGTTTCTCCTACACCACCTACTCATAAGCTGTTAAATGCTTGTTCTCTCTGTTCACAAGTAAATCAATGTTTGTGTAGTGGTTACTGCAGAAAAACACAGTCCTTATGTCAATATTATTCTCCTCACAGCTCCTGAGGCGTTTCAAATGCTACTTTATCTTCCCTTACAATGTACTTTCGTCTTTGGGCAATAAGTTTATGGTGGTAGAGCTTTCAGAGTCCCCGGAAAGTCTGGATGAGTTACTGAGAGCCTCTCACTGCCCCTTCCTGTGCCAGGAGACAGCAGGCTGGAAGGGAGGTGCCCACCAGCTGGGTTTGAGGTCTTGCTCAAGGCTCATAAACAGCACATTAATAGGTGGTTTCCACTCCCACAGACTGCACTGAACATGATCACCAGGTGTCTTGCTGCAGACTTGAAATCGGACGGGATTCTCTGCATTTCCTTGCACCCAGGCTGGCTTCAGACAGACATGGGTGGAAACATGGTGAGTGCCAGCTCTGGAAATGTGACACTGGGGCTCCCTTGTTGTCCCAACCCCCTGGTTGCACACCTCCGTGTGCTGTGACACACAAAAATACATCTCCCTTCATTCTAGAACCTCCTTGATTCTCTTCTGCAGGGTATTCCCAGTAATGACCTAAGCTTGATTCATTCCAGGCTCCCATGCAGGTGCAGGAGGCTATCCCAGGTATTCTCTCTGTTCTGGACCGTCTCGGTGAAAAAGAAAATGGTTCTTTCCTGGACTGGCAAGGGGAAACTCTACCGTGGTAGAAGCGCACAGAACTCTACAGGAACAGCACATCAGTCACAATTTAACCTTGCCACTGCTGTCTGTGTCTCTAGGGTTTTCTTACACGCTCGTTGAAATAGCCAGTGGGATGCTCAGCCTCTCTCTAGGTGTATTTGGAAAGCAAGGTGGCTGAGTCTTTCATTGGTATTGCTACTGCTCTGCTCTAACGCTTCCTGCAAACACTGCTGTGCTCTCGGTGATGGGCATCTCCTGGAACCCTCTGAAATGGATTAAAACCTGCAAGTTAAATCCGGGGGCTGGTGGTTCCTTTTCACTTCAAAACCAAAGTGGGCTTCTGGCTTTCAGCAGAATTAAATGACCTGACCTCAGAGTAAGGCCAGTGTAGGCTGTCAGATTCCAGTATGATCAGTTATCTCCAGAAAAAAAACTCCTTCGGTTTCCTTTGTTCCTAACTGAGCCAAGGCTGAAGTTGCCCAGCTCTAAACCACGGGAATTTGGTACTTCTGTAAATTCCGTGGCAAACTCTTGAGTGTCCCCAGGTTGCCAGTGTACACCAGGCACTTGCTTTGTTCCCAGTGGGTGATTAACAGCCTGATATGGGGGTGGGAATGTTGTTTTGTACATAAACTTCTGAAGTGTCTTCAATAAAGTCTTGATTAAACGAACAGTCTGTTTACCGAACTGTTTACTTCATTTAATTTCTCCTCGTAGGCTTCTCTCTCCTGGCAAGGGAACTTCATTCCTAATTTTCAGGAAGAAACTCTAACCGATGCCAACCTTTCAGGGTAGTTGGGCTTGACACAGTGGAGTGTACCTAAAACGGAGACAGACCCTTGTTCTGGTCTGAAATACTAAAAGCAGCTGGTGAATAAATCTCCTGTGTTCTGGCTGAGGTAGGTATAAAAGCAAAAAGCCCTTTGAAGTCCGGGATTGGCTTCAACATCCCTCCCTCGTGCCAGCTGATTAGGCACTTTCATGCTGTGCCAAGATGGTGGGTTCCTGTGCCGAGTAAGAGAAGAAAAACAACAGCCAGGTAAGGGGAGAGAAAGGTGTGGCTGTCCCTGGCCAGCAGCCACTGGGACCTGCCCCTGGATGCAGACGAAGGTGTAGCAGGGAGAGGTGTCTGTGTGCCTTCCACGATCCCTGCGTCAAACAGGGAGGGACAGGCAGGCTCACTGTAACAGCATCACGGGATCCTTCAAAGAATCACTGAATCCTTCACAGAATCACCGAATCCTTCACAGAATCACTGAATCCTTCACAGAATCACAGAATTATTTCGTTTGGAAAAGCCCATCAAGTCCAACGTGTGACCGAGCCCCACCTTGTCACCCAGCCCAGAGCACTGAGTGCCACGTCCTGTCCTTCCTTGGGCACCTCAAGGGATGGGGCCTCCACCATATTCCCATACTTAACAACCCTTTCCACGAAGAAATTCCTCCTGCTGCCCAAAATTCCTCTCCTTGTGGCTCGTTGTGCCACGCTTCCCTGCTCAGACAGGTTTTAGTGAGGTGGTCCTGGGACTCAGCAGGTGAACGCATCCCGGCCGCTGACTTTCCAAGTGTGGCTGAGGCCTCCGTGCAAACTGGTGGGTGAGGGACACGCCCGGGTTGAACTGGTTGAAGGATTTATTTTGGAGCAAAGCTGAGGAAGGGTTTGGAGCCCCAGGAGCGGCTGAGGGAGCTGGGAAAGGGGCTCAGTCTGGAGCAAAGGAGGCTCAGGGGGGACCTCGTGGCTCTGCACAACTCCCTGACAGGAGGGGGCAGCCGGGGGGGTCGGGCTCTGCTCGCAGGGAACAGGGACAGGAGGAGAGGGAACGGCCTCGATTGCACCAGATTTAGGTTGGATATTCAGAAAAACTCCCTCATGAAAAGGTTGAAAAGCACTGGAATGGGCTGTGAGGGACCACGAAGGGCCAGGAGGGACCGTGAGGAACTGAGAAGGACCGGGAAGGATTGTGAGTGACCACAAGGGATCATGAAGGACTTTGGGGGACCACGCAGGACTGTGAGGGACCATGAAGGACCACAAAGGGGCCACGAGGGGCCGTGAGGGACCATGAAGGGACCACAAAGGGGCCGTGAGGGACCATGAAGGACCACAAAGGGGCCACGAGGGACCGTGAGGGACCGAGGCCGGCACGTTAAGAGATCACGAGGGGCCGTGAGGGACCATGAAGGACCACAAAGGGGCCACGAGGGACCGTGAGGCACCGTGAGGGACCGAGGCCGGCACGTTAAGAGATCGTGAGGGGCCGTGAGGGGCCGTGAGGGGCCGTTACTCCCGGGCGCCGCCAGGGGGCGCTGTGGCCGGCCGGAAGTTCCGGTGGCGGCGGGGCCGGTGGGTGATGGCGGCGATGGTGGCGGGGCCGTGAGGGGAGGGCGGCCGCGGCCGCCCGGGGGTTCCGTGCGGGCCGTGCCTGGGGCGGGGCAGCGCCGGCAGCGCCGGGAGGGCTGAGGGGAGGGAGGCGGCCCTTCGGTGACGGCCCGTCCTTAGGCCGCGCGGCTGCTCCTCCCGGCCTGAGGGGGGGACAGGGCTGTGCCAGGGAGCTCGGCTGGAGTTACCGTTTTTTTAACGTTAAAACAGCCCAAGCTTTATTAATAAATTATCTCTGTGGCTCAGCTGCCCCGGTGCTTGACCCCCACAGCAGAGCCCGACAGACTGAGGGTAAAACCAGGAGGGTGCTTAGGGTGTCTCAGCCCATCTTTTGGGGGTTTGGGGTTGAATAGAGAAGGTTTTTTTAAGCTGCATGTTCGCTTTATTGAATAAATACTCTTATTCGAACAGTCATTTGCTGGCTCTGCCAGTGAACAAAGTGAAACAAAATGTTAATATCACAGCTGAGTTCCCAGTTACTGAAGGCTTCGAGAATTGCAGGTAAATTGGTTTTGTGTGACTAAGTTTTCTCTTTGTTTGGGTTTATTTTCCTGGGGTAATTGGACTCGCAGAAGTTTCTTTTCCACCAAGCAGCGCAGGAGGGAGGAGGCTGTTGTTGAGTCAGTGGTTGTCAAATGTTATTATGCCTCTGATCTGTTATGTAAGTACGGTGTAGCTTTGGTTTAACCTGTTAAGCTTAGGAGGAGATTCCTTAGCAGCGTAGAGGTTTGGTACAGGGAACAGTTCCTCACCACTCCAAATTGATTTTCCATCAGAAAACATAAGAACGTTCCACTTAATGGAATCATGGACTGGTTTGGGTTGGAAGGGACCTTAAAGACCACGGAATTCCAGCCCCCAGTGAAGGAAAAGCTCCACCCTGCTCTGCCTGGGTAACCTGGGCAGCTTACCCAGTGAAGTAGAATGTATTTTTAACATCATAGCATTGTAGTTAAAAGTTGGAAAGACTTCCTTGCTTTCGTGATGACGACACAAGTTCTGTGAGTGTTTCCTTTTGTTAGCGTGTTCTGGCCAGAGCTGTCTGCCGGTTTGAGAGCTGGGCAGAGTTTTTCTCACGCTCCTGCTGGGAAATTCTGCCTTTTAAGTGCAATCCCTTTCTCCCGAAGGCCACCTCTTGCCCAGGTCGGTGTCCTCCTTCCTCTGCTGCCGCTCTCCATCCGCACGCTACAGCACCCAGCCCCCCAACACCAGCGGGGCCGGGGCCCAGCCCCAGCAGTGGCACACGCTGGACCCTGAGCTGGAGGAGATCCTGATTCCCAGGAAACTCTCCATCAGCCCCTTGGAGAGCTGGCTGACAGTGAGGTACTCCCTGCCCAAAGCCGAGGGCGCTCAGGAAGAAGCGAGCCGTGAAACCCCGCAGCCATCCGAGTGTCCCCCTCCTGCCGGGACGAGGGACGTGGGGGAAGGAGAGGGAGCCCTGGGCAACCAAGTGCGGTGCAGGAATGTGCTGAAGATCCGCAGGAGGAAAATGAACAGGCACAAGTACAAGAAGCTGATCAAGAGGAGGAAGTTCATCCGCAGGAGGATAAAGGAGGGGCGCAAGAAGAAGCGTCAGGTGAGCTCAGGGGAGGGGGAGTTCCCTGACAGAAATGTGCCCACACATCGAACCAGCCCCTGTTCAGGTGTTGGATGATGGATTTAAGTGGATTTGGGGGAAAATGAGCATGAATGAATTCAGCATTTAGCCTCAAGCTGTGCCAGGGGAGGCTCAGGTTGGACATCAGGAGGAATTTCTCCGTGGAAAGGGTGGTCAGGCACTGGAAGGGGCTGCCCAGGGAGGTGGTGGATTCACCCTGGGGGTGTCCAAGGAATGCCTGAATGTTGCACTCGGTGCTGGGTGACAGGGTGGGCATCAGTCACAGCTGGACTCAATGATCTTGGAGATCTTTTCCAACCTTAATGATTCTGTGAATCCAAACATAAATGTGATAATTGCTGGGCATAATTTTTCTTCCATGACAGTAATTTACAGAAATGTTTGATTACTGGAGATGAGTTTTAGCATTTGTGTGAAGGATGAATTCATGTGTCTACCCTGGATCAAGGAGACTGTTTTAATCTTAATTTCTTTCCTGTCTTGACAACATCCTTAGGTGCTCCCAAATCTGGTTTTCTGCATAGAAGCCTTTTACTTCCTTTAATGGAAGGCAGTGAGGGAAGACATGGGGGTTTGTTCAAACTGGGGATGTTCTCCTTCAGCACAGCCTTTCATGGGATATAATTCAGTTCATTCTCTAGGAATTCTCACCTTGCCCAGATGCCAATTGGGGTTAATTGTAATTCCACTGCTTCAGATTTGTAGGAGGCAGTGTTGAACACTGTAAAATCCTCTTATTTCCCTTACCATTTCATTGTCCACCTTCTTAGTTTTCCTTGCACAGGACTTTTAAAATGACACTTCCAAGATCCTTGTGCTTTTTAATGTCTTCTGATGTGTTTTCTGCAGTAAGATCAAATATTTTCACACTTAAACCCTTTGTTTCCTCTGTGTGTGTTACACCTACATTGTCCTTGGGATGTGTGGGCAGTGGGTGTTGCTTCTGAGCTGTGTTACCTTTTTTTTTTTCCTTTTTTTTCCTGTTTTAGATAAAATTTGAGAAAGATTTGGAGCGCATCTGGAAAAGAGCTGGCTTGAAAAGTGCTCCTGCAGGGTGGCAAACCCCCAAGATCTACCTGAGGAGTTCCAAGCGATAAAAAACACCTGCCATAAATTTTAACCTGTAATTATAATTAAAACAAAATATTTAAGTATGTTGATGACATTTAACCTTTTTCTGATTGTGATGAAAACAGTAGGAAGGAGTTTTCCAAGGGAAAAGCTGGCAGCTTTTCCTCCCCAAAGGAGAGGTGTGAGCTCTTTTCTGGTGGTTTGACACTGCTGTCCTGTGGTCAATTTCTGAAGTCCCTCTTTAAGAGGAGACTGAAGCTAGGAGCAATCAGGTGTGGGAGATGGGATCAGTGAAAGAATTCCCGTGGGATATATGGCACAAACCTTTGGAAAAGTTCTTTTCTAAGCTGCATTCTTTCACAGCCTTGCTGCAGAAAGGCTGGGGTTTTCCTAAGAGTTGTGGTGGGATGGGAGTTGGAGCAGAATTCCGTGGAATGTACCTGATAGAGCTTTTGTTGTCTCTTTTCTGGAGCCTTGGTGTGCACGTGCCTTGGGCATTGCATGAGCATCCTTAAAAGGCACATTTATTTTTGTGTTCTATTTTGTGCTAATAAAAAATGGTTATTTTTGTCTTTGATTGACCCCTGTCATGTAGAACATCCAGATCTTGGTCAAAGGAGAAGCTCAGAGCTAATTATTCATTAACTACAACAACTTTTGTGCCTGAGACAACCCTGATACAATCAGCTGGTTTTGCATGGTTGAAGAGAGTCGTGAAAGCTGTGAAAAATACAGGTGTTTACAATAAACTCTGAGAGAGGACTTTTTATCTGGGCTCTGGTTTGGGTTCTGCTTTTCTTTTTGGGATTTGAGGCAGTTCTGGGTGGTTTAGTGTGATTTAACTTTTGTATTTTGGCAAAGAGATGGGGTGGACTGAGAGGGAAAAGAATGAGCTCCTTCAGGCTGGTCATTGTGGGAAAACTCCCTGAAAATGATTCCCTTTTTTCTGCTAGGAGAGAATAAACTGAAAGGCAGGAAAATAATCTCTGGAAGTCATTGCTACGAGGTGCAGTTTAATCTGGCTGCAGGAAGGACATCCTGAGCCACAGCTTCTCTGGGCAACCTGTGTCTCACCACCCTCACAGGCAAGAATTCCTTCCTAACATCTTAAATCTCTCAGGATTTGTGTTTTCCTTGTGGAAAAACTCTTGTCTTACAAGGGACTAACCAAGTTTTACATCCCAGGGCTGTGTCAGCTTCCTTCGGTGTTCTTGACCACAGGATGTAATTTGAGACTCTCACTCTTCAGAGAGGAAAACTGCCCCTGATTTTCTGTAGAGGGAGCACGAGTCCAGGATATACTCACAAAGCTTTCTTAGGAGCTGCTCTTCCTCTCCAAAATATCTGCATCCCACTGAATCTGCACCCTTAGTAAAGGTTTATGTTCATATGTAACTGTGGTAGCAAAAAAAAGGGCTGCAAACAGGAAAGTTTTAACTTCAAGTTCCCAACATGTTGAAGATTTCTGTTATTTTGCTCTTCTGGGAGGAAATGGTTGAAAGCCAGACAAATTCATGCTGTTTATTACAGAGCTTGGAGATAACTGGTGGGGTGGTGATTTTATGTCACTCATTGGGCTGGAGAGGTCTCTCAAAATTGGACTATAAACCAAATTTGTCTCATCTCTCCTTCCTGAATTGCATGCACTTCACTGCAGGCAGCAAACTCAGCTGAACAGAACAAGTTTAGTTTTCTCACAGTGATCAGGTTTGTGCTGGAATGAGTTGGCTCTAAAGTAGGAAGTCAGCTGACTTGGAGGGGATGAAAACTCTGAATTTTGTTTCTCTGAACCAAATCCCATTGCAAACGTGGAGGGTGTTGCCCCATTTTGGAAAGGTCAGAGCCCAGCAATGTGGTGGCAGTGGCAAAAATACCATTTATTTTTCATGTTAGCAAGTAATAGTTCCTGACAAACAGGATTTTGGTTGTCTCCTTGACCTAGAGAGCAATGATTCTTACCAGAGTAAGACTTAAATGCCTTTTAAGAGTCTTTTCTAGAAAATGTGATGTTCAATGATACCAGCATGGGTTCTTGAAGTTTTTTAGAGGCTTCTGGACATAATTAAGTTATTTCAGCCACAAATTAATCCAGTTTAACTTAAAAATACCTTACAGCTGAGAATCAGGCCTAATTGTATATGGGAAAGGGAGCAATGTGAAATAACTGCTTCCTGCAGCTTTCTCCTAAAAGCCTGGCTCAACTTCCAGTACTTTATATAACTTGAAAATTGCCTGGTGCTCCATGGTGGTAGAGATGAGGTGTTGGAAATGATAGGAGACTTTTAGGATTAAAGCAGAAGCAGATTTATGATACAGATGGGGAGTACAAAATCAATTCCAACTTTTTATAAAATAGCAACGTTTCCATCTCACTGCAAACCAGGAAGTTTGGTCCCTTTGGTAACAAGGATTGAAACCCAAATGGGTGGAAAGTAGAAACATTTAAATTGTGTATAAATTGCAGCAGATCAGCAGTTGATGCCTGAGTTAACCCTGTGATGGTCTGGGGTGTGCAGAAGAGATTTCAGCTCCCTGGCAGCCACTCTCCAGCTCTCCAGAGGGACATTTTTGGATGTCTCCTCTAGTTTTGGCTCACTTCACATGAATTCAATTCCAGTCTGAGTTCATCATGGGAAAAAGGAAAGTCCAGCAGACTACTGGTCTTGGTTAAAAGCAACTGCTGCCTATTTAGAGCACAAAAAGCTGTTCCTTCCCTTTGGGAATGTTGTGCTTGCCCTGCAGAGCCTGGTGGATGGGCTGGGAGCAGTTAGAGCAGCCCTGAGGTGATGCAGGCAGTGAATCTGAGCTCAGGGATGCCCTCTCTGTGTCCCTGGCACGGGCAGGAGCCACGTGGAGAGGAAATGGGGTGGGATGTAATGATGGCTTCTCCTGCTCCAGAAACCAGCCCTGAGCTGATTCAAACCAGGAGCTGCACAGGTTGCAAAGGCACCAGAGGGAAAAACACTGCTCTGAACTGAGGCTGGTTGTAGGCAGGAAAAAGGTTTGAGAATCCTTAAATCCTAAAGTATGTGGTGCAGACTGAAAGGATTTATTCCCAGTGTTTTCAAGGATGATTTCATGGGAGCAGGCAGACGTGTGCAGAGGCTGTAGGATGCCCCTGGCTGCACACAACTGGAGCAGCAAAAAAGAGAAATAAAGAGAAATATTCTTCATGTTGTATTGGCTCCTGATAGCTGGTGTGCCTAAAACATGTTTTTTTGGAGTATGGGGTTTTTTTTGTTGTTTTTTTTGTGTGTGTGTGGTTTATTTCTATTTGGGGTTTTGTTTGTTGTTGTTTGTGGGGTTTTTGTTTGCTTTGGGTTTGGTTTTTTTTGTTTGGTTGGTTGGTTGGTTTTGTTTTGGGGTTTTTTTAACATCAGAGGGAGAGGACAGGGGTGATGCCTTCTCCTTTTGCTGCTGGAGGATTTCTCTGCAAAAAAATCCCAGGTTGTTCTGCTGTCTTTATTGTGGGAGTTGTTCTTTCTTCCATTAATGAACTCCAGTCTCAAGAAGGAGTAAATCAGCCCATGTCAGGGGATGTTTATGAGCATTTGGTGCACAAAACACCTTTCAGGGCATTAATAGGACCTGACAACCATTGCCTAATAACTGCTGAGCAGGAACAGTGGGCACCTTTACTCTGGTGAGCTCATGCCCTGTTAAATGGGGCACTTTCATGTGAAAAACCAAAATGTTGGCTCTAGGAGCTCTGACCTGCTCCTTCTCAAATCCTGGAGCCAGCTCTGCTTTGGTGAGACTGATCCCTGATCCAAGAGTTCCAAATTTAACAAACCAGGCTTGTTCCCACCAGCTGAAAACCTGGCTGAGGTGATCTGACTGATCTCACAAACAGCACCTGTGGCTGACTCAAATGCCATCTTTTCTTTTCACCATTCATGCTGCTCTGCTCTGTTTTCCAGGAAAACATCCTGGTTTGGGGTCATTTGGGCTGAACCTCTCCAAAAATAACAGCACTCTGTACCCAGCCTGGAGCATTTGCAGAGCTGAAATGGGTTTGAAAAGTGGTGGTTTTTTTGGTTTTTTTCCTGCTGCTTTTAAAATAAATAAATAAAAATATCAATAACTGTAGCTCCTGTAAACACCTGAGGTAGCTTGGAGCAAACACAGGGTGCTGGTTTTCCTGTGGAAAGATCCATTCTTGCTTGGCTTTCCCTATAAAACAGAGGAACAAAACTGCAACAGGGAGTTCTATGAGTCAGGGAATTTAAGAAAACCATCTGATACATCACTTTTGTGTCAAATTTAGGGAATTTTTTTGTCTTGCTCCCTCCATGGGCACTGAGAACTATAAAACTGAGACTTGTCTCCTCAAATGCAGCTGAAATTTTCTGTTGTGTTTCAAAATAATGGGAAGAAGGAGGAGTTTGAATGGACAGTGGGACAATATAACTGTGGGTGCCTTGACAAGGCTAAATGCAAGTGGCTAAAATTTTGTTTGAAGTAGAAAACATGAAATATTGTTTGAAAAAATGAGGTTTCTTTACTTGTTCAGTAACCAAGGCTTGGTGCTACTCAGGCAGGTGTTGTGCTGAGGGAATGTCACTGCTTTTGGTGTGTCCAGGTCTGGAAAAAGCCACTCCTGGAGCAGCTGGAACAGTTCAGAATCCCTTTTCCACTTTTAAAGTGATTGGTGCTGAGACAAAGATGTGGAGGAGTTGTGAGCAAGGAGTTGGCACAGCAGGTAAAAAAAATGAATAGTTTGGGATTTTTGTGTTTTAAGGGAATTAGTTCATGGTGGGATGATCTGGCTGCGCTTCATCCCCAGCCAGCGAGGAACTGGGTAAAGCTGAAGGACAAAGAGGTGGAAGAAATGGAGTCAGAGTCAGCAAAGTGTGAGCAGCACCACGTTACTCAGCAGCCCTGCTCCCTGGGTGAGTCAGGGCTGTTTCCTCAGGGATGCAGGGTTTTCCCTGCTGTCAGCACTGGCACAGCCAGGCCAGGATGGCACAGCCAGCTGGAATCTGCCCAGCATCACCAGGTACCTCCCCAGGGCAAATCTGAGCAGCCCTTGGGTTGCTCAAACTGTTTGAGTTACTGCAGCTGGAATTGATCTGTGGCTTTCCCCAGGTCTGAGTGGGCACTTCCAGAGGACTCTCCCCTGCCTGATTTCACTCTCTCTGTGATGCTGGAGAATATCCTGTGTTATTCTTGGCCTCCTGCCATCCCTGAGGACTCCTTTGGCCCATCGGAAGGTAGGGCAGGGATAAATGTGTCCTGCTTGCTGATAACATCATCCCTTGGGGAAGGGAAGGCAGGAAAACTTTCTCTCACCAGTAATTCATGCAAAAAGATGTGGCTGTGAAAAAAAAAAAAAAAGAGTGGAAAATAACAATATCTGTGCCTTGAATGGCAACACCTTCTCCTGGAATGATTTCTGATTGTGGAAAGGAGAGCAAAGGAAAATGTGGCTTCCAGTGTAGGAACAGCTCCTTCTGGAGTGGGGATGCCAGGATAAAGTCACCTGAACTTTTCCACATTGTTCTGAGGGAGGAATACAGATTTCCACATTGTTCTGAGGGAGAAATATGGATTTCCATGTTGTTCTGAGGGAAGAATATGCATTTCCACATTGTTCTGAGGGAGAAGTAGGGATTTCCACATTGTTCTGAGGGAGAAATATGCATTTCCACATGTGCTGTCATCCCCAAAGTGGAGTGGGAACTCTCCCTTGATTTCTAAAGGAGGCAAAGCAAGCAGCACCCTGGGGTTTTTTAGCTAAAATTATGGTTGCCAGAGTCCTCTTGGGTTAATCCTGAGCAAATACTCTTTTCACACAGACTACCCTTAAAAGCTGACCAGGCTCCATGTTTATGTGTCTAAATTTGGCAGCAGGATTATATTGCATTATGGAAAGCAACCTCCTTTCACCAAAAGTATTTTTATTTTTAATGAAACGGCCCGCAAACCTGAGGTAAATCACACAACTCTGGGAGGCACCTTTTGAGCACCCTCTTCAGAACCAACCCATTAATTTTTCCACTCTTTTCCCAGTCATTTCTGATCTCAAAATAAGCTGCTGTGCCTGGAATCCCACTGCTTAATTATTTTAGGTGGGTGCAGTGGATGGGCTGCAATTAGCGTGAGGAGTGGAGCTTCCCCTCCAAACCTCCTGGTACCAGAGCTCTGTTCCCACGTGCAAGAGAGGCCAAAAGCTGTGGTTTGAGGCACAGTTCTGGTGGCCAGAAAGGGGACACAAAATGTCAGCTCTCAGCTCCTGAGGCCTCCCAGAATTTTCTCGTTCCTCACAGGAATGAGCAGCGCTGGCTGCTTGTGGCTTGAGCTTTTCCCAGGTTAGGGAAACCTGACTTAGTGCTGCTGCCTGTGGGAGGAGTGAAATTCAGTTTGTGCTGGGCTTGTGGTCGGGGCTGTGCTGTGGTCAGCCTGCTCCAGGGGCTTGGGAGTGACCTGGAATCCTGGACAGTGAAGCAGGATTGTTGGACACCCTTTTTTAGCCCAATTGCTTCTCCCCCTCTCTCCCCCAGAACTTCATGTAGGATTAACAACTTCCATGTAAAGTGCCTCAAAATCTGGAGTGAAAGAGGGTGCAGAGTTCATGCCCCTTTAGAGCTGAGACCCACGTCTGGTGCCTTTTCCCTGGAACTCAGAAAGTGGATGAGGAACAGCCAGGAGCTGCTGCTTTCTCCCACATTTCTGGAGACAAGCACAGTTCAAAGGGGTGATTTGATGCCTCAGTCATTTCCTCCTGAGCCTCAGCGCTGTCTGCCAGCTGCCAAATTGGACCAGGGCTGGGGATCCGTCCCCTAGAGTGCAGCCTGATGGATTCACTGTGGATTTGGGAAAGCTGAGATGCTCCAGAACCACACGGCCGTGAGTCAGTCCCGTGTCATGGGTTGGACACTCTTCTGTCTCAGGCACTCCAGGTTCAAAAGCTGATTTTGGGGGATCATTTGGTAGAGATCTAGAAGGTTTAGTTGCAAGTGGCCCTGAAAAAAATCCCTATTTCCTAGGAAAATCCAGTTGCTGGCTGCTGCTGTGGACCTTCGGGGAGGATTAACAGATGCAGATACATGAGCAGAGCCACTCCTGGAGTTGTGATTGCTGCAACTCCAATTCAGAGCTGCAGATTTTTCCATCCCCTCGTGGTTCATGGAGGGATTTTGAGCTCATACCTGCTTCTTCTTTAACACTCTGTGTTGAAGACGCTGCCCGCTCTCAGAATAGACAGGGAGATGAGACCTCAATAATTTAAATGAAATAAAAGTTAGAAAATATCATTTCACTGGGGTAAAGAAGCAGCAGGTAGGAATGACTCCTGTTTGCCCTAGGGAATGGGAATACTGGGGAGATCTGAGAGGCAAAGGGGATGAAACAGGGGCATTGGAAAGTTAAAATCAGGATTTTGCCCAAATTCTGCCCAGGCTGGTGTGCAGCTGGTCCAGGCTCTGCTCCCAATTCTGCCACTGCTCTGCTCTGTGAGTTTGGGTGACTCATTTCCTTTTGTGTTCCATGGCTCCCTCCTGCTCCTGTCTGTTTAAATTCCAAATTTTTCCTACCAGAAGCTGCCTGTGCTGTGTGGGACAGACCCAAGTGTGCTGTGACCAAGAGAGAGCCTTGCACATCTTAATGAGGGACCAGAAAACACATTTAATGGGATTTTAATTGTCTAGTTTTTAACAGCATTTAAATTGAAACAATCATAGCAAACAGTTAACATTAATTTTTTTTCAACTAAAAATTATTTTTATAGAGAACTTATTTTTCAGATTTACCTTCTTACAGTTTGGTCATGCCAAAAATATTAAGAGAAAACTGTAATTTACATCTGCTCTGTGGGTGTCAGTGAGGTGCTGCTTTGTGTCTCCATTTCCATCCCTGTTGTTTTCCCATTTCTCCTTGGGCAGTTGTTTTTTTTTTGGGGGTAGCTTCTGTCTGGAATTAAAAAAAAAAAAGAAAAAAGAAAATCAGTGTTGGTTTCCTGGGCAATTTCTCTGTTTTTGTAACTGGTTTCTATTAATGGTTTTGAGATGAATCCCAGGAATCTGAAGCTTTTCAGCCAAAGGGGGTGTTTAAATATTGTGCCATCCAAGGGCGCTGGAATCCAGGAACCAGGGAGCTTTTGGAGATGCCTTGTGGGTGCAGACAGAGCTCCGTGACCTGCTCCAAGGACAGCAGGGCTGGAAGAACACACAAACACATGGATTAATGGGAATAATCCATGCAGCTGGAAAACTCTGGATGCTGCAGTTTAACTCCTCACTTGGGCACATCCAGGTCTGTCCCGGACAACCTCCACAGCTCCGTGTGTTCAGCAGATCAAAACCCTCTCAGCATTTCCATCTGAGTAAATTCCTGCATTCCTGGACATCCATATTAATTCATTTCTGCTCCTTGGGCACTTAGGGAAGTGGAGCTTCCAGCTGGAGATCCAAGGCAGGAGGAAGTTGAGGAGCTGCCTGCGAAGGACAGCCCCCAAACCCTGGTGCTGTTCCTATTCCTCTGGTTTTGCTTCAAAATGAAGCCTCAGTTGCCCCAGGAGAGGTTCAAGTTGGACATCAGGAGGAATTTCCCCATGGAAAGGGTTGTTAAACATGGGAATTGCTGCCCAGGGAGGTCCCAGGAACACTCAGAGCTCTGGGCTGGTTGTGACAAGGTGGGGCTCAGTCACAGCTCGGACTCTGACCCTGGAGGTCTTCCCCAACCTCAGCAATCCTGGGATTGAGGAGTGCTTGGGCACAGCATGGCTGAGACCATGGCACTGACCTCCTCCTGTGGGGTATTCCTGTGGATGTCACTTGTCTCTGGCTGTCCCAGGGCTGTTATTTGACGTTACCACGATGCTTTTTTATTCACCCCCAGTCTGAAGGTGTCAGAGCTGTGCCCTCCTCCTCCCCCAGCTGGCGAGTGTTTGCCTCAGCAGCTGCTTTGGTGGCTGCACCTCAGGCTGCTGATTACAGTGGACTCCAGTGAAATGAAACGAAGCAGAAAAACATCTGGTGAGACCATCAACTTGTCATTCTGGATCTGCCCTTCAGAGAAGGCAAATCAGGGGGTTTTGTGTTTGTGGCTGGGGAACAGGCACGGTGATGCTGGGGCTGAGAGGTGCCCAGCTTGTTCCAGCCCTGCAGTAATGACAGGCTCTGCTCTCCAGCCCTGTCATTGTGGTTGGCTTTCAGTTTTGTCCTTTCAGTTCACAGTTCTTGCTCTAAGCTGGATTATTTCAGGCTTGCTTAAGGGCTTCGTGGCAGCTGGGAGATTTGGTTTAAAGGGAAAAGCGTTGCCACCGAGTGAAAAATGGTGTAAATTAACCCTGAACTGCAGTGCCTTTCTTTTGCTGTTCCCATGCAAAGTTCTTTTCTTCCATATTTTATTTTGAGGAATCCTTGCTGCCTTTGCCACTGTCAATTAGCTGTACTCTTGTACTCTTTATTCCTAAACTGTAGCATTCCCTACTACTTTTATATTCCAGGAATTTTATCCTTTTTTTCTTCCCATGGGTAGGTATTTTCTCCTTTCCTTTGATCCTGGTGGAGCACTCTGGGTCCTGTATTTAAAGAAGGTGTTGATGATGAGCCTGGAGTGTTGACAAATCCTGCCTTGTACTGTAATTTGTGTCAACAGATCATTAATGCTGGCATTCCATTTAAATTCATGTATTTATGGCTGTGAAGGTGGGGTGCAAGGGGCCACTTCCACTCCTGCTTCCCAGGGTCAGTGGCTCTCAAAATTGCAGTAAAGTATGGAGGGTTCCTCTTGGCATCACTTTTTTCCTGATCTGATACTTGCTCAGTTTTTCTGGCTGCTGATCTTCCATTTGGATTTATTGGGAGGTCTCTCAGTGCAGCCTGAGAACAAAAATGTTAAAAATGGAAGAGATGGGGAAGAGGAAACTTCCTGACAGTCCTAACTTCCCACAAGCCAATTAACCTTGTGACCCCTGCGCTTTTAGCAGGGCTTTGTCCACCTGAGTCACTGCTTTATATCTGAAACAGGTTTTTCAACCCATTTTCTTTTGCCACAGTGGAAAAGGGGCAGCTCTGGGAACATGGGAGCCTTTCTTGTGCTGCTGACCTGACCTGATGGCAGGTGCAGAGCCTGCAAAACCACTGCTGTTGGTGCTGGAAAGTCCCTTTCCCTTGCCTGGATGAGGTTCCTTTCTCTGGTCAGGATTTGTGGTCAGCTGGAGATGAGCAGTGGGCAGCCAGGGGATGAATCAATACCCCAATTCCCCTGGGAGTGGGGAAGGAGAAAGGCTGGGGAGCACTGCTCAGCTCAGAATGGAGAATCTCGTTAAAAATTCAGCTCCTGACCAGGAAAAATGTTGACACAGCTGCTTTTCCAGGATGTCTTTGGAGCAGCAAAGCTCCAGGAAGCAGGGCTGGCTGCAGACTGTGCAGGATTAGAGAGGGGACAAGACAGAGATCTGCAAACCATGCTCCTGTGTCCCTTTCCTCCCCTCTCTGTGAGCCCCAGGAGCGAAGCTGCTGCTCTTCCCTGCCCCTGGGTGATTTTCTTGAGGAGACTTCAGCCTTGTTCAGCCTGGACTTGGCTCCTCACAGTCAGGAAATATCCAGTCCATGACAGCAGCAACCGCAGCAATCTGCCTCCCTCCCTCCCAGCCTGCGAGGAGCAGGCAGTAACCTCTGCAGTGCCACAGCTGGCAGGCAGAAAGGTGGGAAAACAACCTGGAATTGCAGCCTGGAAGGTCCTGCCCGTGCTTGGGAGGGAGCAGGGGAAGGAGAAGGTGCTGGATTTGCTGTCTGTGCACTGGGAGCAGCTTTCTGCCTCCCAGCCAGGCGTTTTCCAGGCTGCTCTGAACGCAGGGCTCAGATCAGAGCCTGCTGGGGCTCTGTGCTGATGGGGACAACAGGAAAGGCTCCTTCTTGTGTGAGATTCCTGGCCCAGCAGCGGCTCTGGAGCAGTGCTGTCCTTGTTGTGACACCTGGCACAGGGCAGGGACACAGCAGCAGGAGCCTTTGCTGCCTGCAGGTGGTTCTGGAGTTGGAATAATGGGAATTCCTGAGGCTGGCAGAGAGAAGCTGATGGGATTAGGGTTGTAATTAGGCTGCATTTGTTCCTATCCAGGTGGTGCCACAGCTCAGGTGAGGAGGGTGGGAACGTGGAGGGATGGGCTGTTTGTATCCCATTATCCCCAAATCTCCTCACTTCATATAAATGTCAGAGTTGGAGCTGGCTGGGGAGTTTTGTGAGGTTCTTATCTGAAGATGATTTTAGGGTTTTTCCCTAGAAACAAACCAGCAGTTCTCTGGGTCTGGTTTGGACAGTGTGGAGTTAACAGCAGGCTTTTCTTTGTGGTCATATTATCTAATAATAATAATAGCTTCAGTTTCTTGGAATTTCTTTGCAAGTGTGTGGTTCTGTCTGCTGCTGGAGATGGGATCCTGGACTAGGTGAAGTTCTGGTCTGGATGCTTCCAAAGCGTCCCTTGTTGCAGCGTGTAATTCTTTAGGTGTTTATTTAGGGGTTTGTTATAATAATAATTACAATACTCTCCTCTTTCCTGAAACTCTTCCCCCTCTGGGATAGAGGGAATCTATTTTGTGGTAGAGTAGAGAGGCAGAAAAATGTCAGAAGGAAAAATTCAAGTGTGGCAATTAAGTTTATCCCCATGGATCCCATGGGAAGGCTCCTGACTTGTGTTTTTAAGTTCTCCTGTAGAGTCCCACAGACATTTGAGGACAGTAAGTTTTAATTCCCTTCCTTCACTTGATGACTAATTTGATTGAATTGCTAAATCCAATAAATCCAATCCACTAAATGGTGTTAACCATAAGCAACAATAACCTGACAACAGAATGCAAGAAAACAGAAAAGTCGTCCATATTTTAATTTTCCTGTAAGATATAATTTTACTTGTAATATCCCAGCAGCAGCTCCTCTATTTCCTATTTTATACTCTATTTCCTGACTTTACACTCATAGTAATTTTCCTGCAACTATCCAGCCCTTGCTTACAAATCACAGGACAGGATAAATATTGTTTTCTAGCTTGTCTTTGGAGACTGAAGCTCGAAGTAAAACCATATGAGGAGACCAAGATCAAAACCCCATTGAAGGCAGAAGAATAAATCCAGTCTGGAGCAGACAGCTGGAGGAGTGT
The DNA here is from genome assembly GCA_013399195.1 of Dicrurus megarhynchus. Lineage (NCBI taxonomy): Eukaryota > Metazoa > Chordata > Aves > Passeriformes > Dicruridae > Dicrurus > Dicrurus megarhynchus. The sequence goes on from VXAD01012243.1 coordinate 29,482, forward strand.
CAGACAAAGGGAGGAACAGCTGGATCAAGTAAAGCACGAGGAAAATTGGTTCCATCCCCAGGGGGAGGGAGAACGATTTGTTTTGTCAGCCCAGAGCTGTGTGGGACCAGCTTCACCCGAGGAAACTTTGATGTCAGAGTCAGGGAGGGATCAGAAGGTCCCAGAGGGAGGGGAAGGAGAAGTGGGATCTGCAGAAAGTGTGAGGGAAGGGAAGGAGGTGGAGTGGCACTGGGGAGGTGGGGAGAGCTGGAAATTAGAGGTGGAGTGATCCTGCAGAATATGAGCTGCTGTCCACAGCTCTGGGGATGTAAATTGATGAGGTCATAGTGTTTTCCAGTTACAGAAAAGAAAGTTAAGGAGAGGAGAAAAAAAAAAAAAAAAAGTCTTCAACTTGTTTTTCAAGAGAGGCGAAAACACCGAGAAGCCGAAGAAATGGAGCAACTTGCAAAACTCCTCCTGTGGCAGATTTTGCTTCAGCAAAGTAAGCTCTGAGCTGCTGCTGTGGTGTGACTTGTTTGTGTTTCAGCTGCACAACGGCGCTGGCGGTTGGCTACGAGATTTTGAACTGTTGTCTTTGTAAGATTTCGTTCAGATTCCCGAATTTGCTCTGTTTTCATCTGGGGAGGGAATCGTGGGTTTCCTCTGCTTTTTTGGGGAGAGAATGGAAAAATGTTTGAGGTTGTTGGAGCTCTGTTCAGCAAGTTTGTGCAATCTTTTTTTTTTCCCTATCAGCAAATTCAAAACCAATAAGCTTGGGTGTGAGTACAGCAAAGCTTTCACAGTCAGATTTACGTGATTTAAGGTTATTTTTTACTTTTGATGAAGCAGAAACAGCTGGGGGGGGGTGTGTGTGTGTGAGGGTTCAGATGGAGGGGAAAAAAGGAAGTGTGGTTTTTGGATTTCTTTTCCTCTTGTCAGCATAAAGACAGACACAGGATTCACTTTTGGGTAGCAAGGTGCAAGAAAGGAGTAGGAAGTGAGGAGCACAAGTTTTTTGGGGACTGGTGACCCCCCTGCTGACACCTGAGCCCCTCAGTTCCTCAGCACTGAGGTGGAATGAGGTGAGGAGTTCTCCCTTTGCTCCCTAATTAATCCACTTTCCGTGTCACCGCGGCATTTTCGCAATGCCCCAAGGCAAGGTTTAGGAATTGGCAAATTCTGGGATCAGTCATAGGGACAGAAGGGTTAAAGTGGCTCAGAAATCTGGTGTGTGGGGTGGGTTAAAGAGGAGGAGGAGAGGCCACAGCTCTGTACTCCAGAAGCACCAACCAGTCCAGTGACTCCCAGGGAGGTTTGGCAGAGCCTGGGGAGCAGCCAGGGCAGGAATAGCAGGTTGGGCTGCTGCAGAGGTGTCCCAGCTGAGGATGGAGGATCTCTGACAGAGATTTTGGAGTTACCTGGCTGTTCGAGCCCACCCAAATCAGGTTATAACTCAATGGTGAGGATGGGAAGGGGAGAAGGGAGGCAATCTGAGCCGTTCCATGGCGCTGGGATGATCCCTCCTCCAGAGGAACCACTCCCTCAAGTGTTAATGTCTCGCCGGGAGGAAGAGCTCTGTGTTTGGAATGGCTCTACAAAACCATTCCGAGGGCCTGCAGCCAACGGGAAGCACACAAGGCAGGGGAGGCTTTCTAAAGCTCAGCTAAAATCCCAGCTGCCTGTCAGAAAGCTGGGGCAGATCTCGGAGGGATCCTGTCTGTGCCCCAGGTTGGCTCCTTGAGCAGACACAAAGCTTTTCCTTTCTGCACAGGCAGCACATTCCTGCTCCCTGCGTGTTCCTACCTGCAGGGACTGCTGGAATTGTTGGGGCTGGATGGGTCCTTAACGGCTCTGACATCCTTTTTGGAAGTGGGAGACTCTGCTGTTGGGAAAGTCGTCCCAGGAAGCCTTTAAAAATAAACACGGAGACTTAGAGAAAAGCCCAGTTCAAAGCCTGGCTTGACCATCAGTGGGCTTAGAAGGGAAATTTTGTTTTACTGCAAAGCTCAGTCCTGCAGGCTGGACAGGAGGTGAACGGGAGAAGTTCAGGTGCAGCTGTTTTGCTCACCATATCCCTCCTCCAGACCAGAGCCCAGATGTTCCTCCTGGTTCCTGGTCAGTGGATTTTAAAAAAACCTGGCTCCCAGAGGAGAGCTGGGGTAATTTATTTCACTGTCACCTTGATGCTGCTGCATCCAAAACCATCAGGGCCTCTCAGCCCCCTGAAGAGTCGGGATGGAGCCACTGCCATTCCCTGGAGGGTTTGGGAACAGCGTGGTGGCCCAGGCTGCTGCTTTTCCCACAATTGTGTAATGACTCTACAGAGCCCATTAAACCCCCTATAAACAGAGGGATTTTCATGGCAGAAATAAGGCATGTGGCACAGACAGATTTGGGGAAGAAAATGTCCTTTCTGGCTCTGGTCATTTTTCATCCTAATGATGAAATAATAAGAGGAAATAAATACAAAATATAAATATATATAGATATATATGTAACAGGAACTCAGTGGTTTCATCAGCACCGACCTGAGCAGCAGCTCCTCTGTCCCAGGAGCAGAGAAGAGCTGGAATTCTTCAGGCAGGACTCAAGGGACAGTTTTCTGCTTGTCCTGCTCTGAGGACACTGCCTGGAGAGCTCTGAGCGTGTCACACATCTTTCACAGCCCGAGCCTTTTGCTTCTAGTTTGCCCACAGCTTTTTGCAGCTTTAATTCTTCACTTGAAAAATGGACGGGATTCAAGAAGTAAGAGCTGGCTCTGCCTTTTACAAGGGATTAAGAAATAGTTTTCCAGGCTGCTTTCCTCTTCCTATACCGTGGGACCACAGAGGATCTCTGGGATCCTGCTGAGTCAGCACAGAATTGTCTTTTGTTGGGTTTTTTTTCTTGGTGTTTTTTGGGGGTTTTTTTGTTTGTTTGTTTGGTTGGTTTTTTTTGCGGTTACATCACCCAGAGAAGACAAAGTGATTCTCCCTCCCATGGAACTTGAAATTTGAAAATTAAAGCTGCAGCTGAGTTCTGTGTTGACAGCTCTGAAGGCAGCTGAGGTTTAGAAGCTCCTGGAGTCCTGTGATGACAGAGGTCAGAGCTTTCACCAGGTGCATGAAGACTCTTTGGTTTTACAGTTGCAGGTTGGGAAGTGTGACTCACCAAAATCCCTGCTTCCAGCTGACCCCTGAGCTGCAGTTCATGAGCTGTCACCTTTGCTGGGCTGTGGCTTTATCTCTGTTCAGTAGCTGCTGTGTCATAAAATCCCTTTAAAAAGCAGGGCTTGGTTGCTCTGCTGGTCTCACCCACAGCAGAGGGAGGACACTGAAAAGAGAAAAAGGCTCGTTCCTCCTTCCACTGCTGCTCTCTGTTCAGGTTATTGAAGGACAGCTGTTCTAAATTCCACTTTCTCCAGGCGTGCAAGAGAGCAGAGACATCCCAGATTCCTCAGATTTCTGAGTGATCTCATTTACAGCTCTGTCAAATAAGTTTGAGCCTTCCCCATGAGCTGATGGATGTGTGCAGATTTCCAGCGTGGCTGGGGAATCAGAACAATCAGTTCTTCCTTCTTTGTCTGCTGGAGTTCCTGTGCCTCTTGTGAAGAGTTATCCTTTTTTTTCCCCTTCCAGAATTTTGCTGCTTGGCTGTGATCACTTTTTTTTTTTTTTGGATATTTGCACCATTTTGTTAAACTATGGATGATATCCTAGGGCAGGTTCAGACCCAAAGTTTCTGTCCAGACTCTCTGTGTGCACAGACAAAGTGAGAAACCCTTTCTCTTCCACCTCTCCGTGCTAAACTCCAATATTTAAATTCACCTCATCTTGGATGGGTTTTGTTGTGGTGCTCAGTGTCAACCCAGCTTTGTGTGGCAGCACCCAGCAAGTCACAAATCCAGTCTCTAAAATGCAAAATACAAAATCCACAGGATCTTCCCTGGTCCCAGCAGGATGCAGCATCTCCTGGGCACCGAGGGGCAAACCTGGAAACACCTTGGAAAGACTTTTTCAGGAAGCAGGAATGTTCCTGCCTTGTTCCTGGCTGAACTTTTAAAGAGTGGAGGGGAAAAGAACCCACAAGACATCAGCTTTTCTTATCTAAAAGCTGTTCCATCCCAGCCAAGCCCCTGTTTCACAGAGAGCTGTGTTTGGAAGTGCTGGAGAAGTGCCCGTGGCTGCCCAGGCTCCAGCAGCCTCCCCTGGGAAGGGGTAGGGAAGGGAAGGATGGTCCTTGCCCTGGCAGGAGGAAGGTGCAGGGGTGCAGAAAGGTGCAGAACCGGGTGCTGGTGTGAGCTCAGAGCTGTGGATGGCTGAGCTTTTGTCACTCGTTGGATTTACGGTGCTTCATTCGGGCTCCGTGTTTTTCCCATTAGCAAGAGGAAAGGAGAGCAGTAAATGCCTTCATTCCTCTGCCTGAGCCAGCAGACGATGTTTCTGTCGCACCAAATCAATTTGCTGTTCGTGCAGAGCTCCGGAGGCAGCCTCAGACGCCATTCCCGAGCTCACAAATCACTTTTCATGTCACGACATGGCGTTGTCCCCTTGCCCCGGGGCAAACCACACCTATTCAGCCCCAGGGACGTTGCCTGAGCACAGTGACACCTCTGCTGTGCTGGGAGCTGCTGGCCTGTCACAAGTGACACCGATTTTTCCTGGCTTTTTTGGTGCTGTGGAAGAGCTTTTTTATCATTCCTTTGCTTTTCTAAGCTAAATCTAAGTCCTGGCTTGCAGCTGAAATATTTTGCAGCCTGTCAGGAGAGACCATCAAATGATGGAATTATGATGTCTCTTTCTTGTATACAGAGAGTACAGACCTTGTCCAAGATTTGATTTCTCTCTTTGTGATGCTGAGATTATAAATGTAGGAAAAAACACCTCCTGTTTGGAGTGCCTTTGAGCTGGCAGTTCAACAGAGAGTGCTGCTCAGTTTTTGTTCTCTGCTGTCCCTGCCCAGTGTTTTGTGATGGGGAAAAGGGGAGGAAACCAAGTTTATTCTCAGCACTGGGGATGTGCTAAAATACCCCTAGTCTGGAGTTGGATTGGGACTCGTTTGAAATCCATAAATTCCAGAGCTAAAAAAAAAAAAAAATACAGCCTTTGTCTGGAAGACATTGTGCCTCTGACATTAGCAGGACAAAACCTCCAATGATTTTGATGGAACCCACTTGGGCTTGGCTGGTTGGAGAGATGAATGGTGGTGTTGTGTTGGGAATCTGTGTAGGGAATCAAAAGCATGATGCCAGGAGACCTTGGAGACCCCTCCCACACAAGGAGCAGGAGGGACTGGCCCGGAGAAATGCAGAATCAAAGGCATTGGTTCATCCCTGGCAAAGTTCTTCCTGTGTGGATCTGAGTCATGGGAGCTGGAGAGAGCTGGAGCTGCATCCAGAGCATCACAGAATTCACTGTGCAGACAAAGTGTGTGGCAGGAGTGGGAAATGGAACAGCCAGATATAAACATTGACAGGGAAGGGGGGAATAGATGGAGCAATGACAGAGGTGGCTGCTGACGTGGAGTGCATCTGTAGCTTTTTCCTCCTTTTGTTGTCAGTAACACTCTTTATTTTCTGCTTTGACAGGTTCTGTGTGCTCATATTCAGGTGAGTGACATCTCTGTAAGTCTGCCTGGGTTTGTGATCGTGAAGAGGAGTGAGAGGGACCCTGATTCCATGGCATGCTAAATTCCATTGCATTTCATGGCTAACTTCCATGGGTCATGCATCCCATGCACTGGTGTCTCCAAACTTGGATTAAACTGGGGTCAGGATTAGGAAGGGTGGGTAGGACAGGTCGAGTGTACAACCCTGAGAACAGACATTGCTTTCACTGAATGAAATTAGTGTGGTAAAATTTTCTCTATTGGGAAAAGATTCTCCCCCAGAGGGTGCTGGGCACTGCCCAGGCTCCCCAGGGAATGGGCACAGCCCCAGCAGCTCCAGGAGCGTTTGCACACCGCTCTCAAGGATGCTCAGGGTGGGATTGTTGGGGTGTCTGTGCAGGGCTAAGAGTTGGATCCATGATCCTGTGGGTCCCTTCCAGCTCAGAATTCTTTGATTCTCCATGAGAGTGCCCCGTATCGGTCTCGAACCCAGAATCAAAACTGTGCCGAGATCCCAGCACAAGCCTGACTCCCACTCCAGCACCTCCTTCACACACCATTAACTCCATAACCCTACAACATTTTTTTTTTTTTTTT
>VXAD01012243.1:54661-85742 GCA_013399195.1 Dicrurus megarhynchus
GCGCCCGGGGAGGCCGCGGGAGCGCCCGGGCAGGGCGGGCGTGCCGGAGGGGCCGCGGGGCGCTGGGCCGGGGCGAGCGCCGAGGGCTCGGGGTGAGGAGAGGGGCGATCCCGGGGCAGCGCTGGGACGGCGGCTGTCAAAGCTCGGGGGTCGAGCGGGTGTGAAATGGTCAGTGGTTAAATGAGGGAGAAGTGGTCAGTGGTCAAACGGGCGTGAAATGGTCAGTGGTCGAAGAGGTGATAAGTGGTTGGTGGTCAAATGAGTGTCAAATGGTCGGTGGTCAAACGGGTGTGGAATGGTCAGTGGTCAAGCGGGTGGCGAGTGGTCAGGGGTCAAACGGTGCCAGGGGCTGCGCTCAGACAGCGACTGTCGAATCCGCTGGGGTCAAACGGGTGTCAGACAGCCCAAGGTCAAACGGGAGTGAAATGGTCAGTGGTCAAACAGGTGTCAGGGGTCAAACGGGTGTCACCCGTCCCTGTTCCAATGGGTGACAAGCGCTCGGTGGTCAAACGGCTGCAGGGGCTGCGCTCAGGCAGCAGCTGTCAAACCCTCGGTGGTCACATGGCTGCCAGATGGTCAGTGGTCAAACAGGTGACAAGTGGTCAGTGGCCAAACGTCCACTTCCAAGGGCACACGCTGAACTGGGAGTGCTGGAGAAGACCAGGGCCGGACTTTGAAATGACCTCTGTGGTGACCAGAGCCAGCTCTGTGACCGGAGCCAGGGGATGTTTGACGTGGTTCTGGTCCCTGCACACCAGTGTGGCTTGCGTGCCACGGGGCTTAGCGACAGCCAGAATAAAATAAACCAATAAAAGTCCCTTTGACAGTTTGCCAGACAGTAACTTTCAAAATGTATTAATCCTTTTGTAGCAAATCACTTCTCTTTGTACTCACATCTGTCGCTGGCAAGGCAATTTTGCACAGTTAAATGCCTTGCCAGGAAGAAAAGCGAGCAGGTTTGTGGGAAACTCGTGCGGACCTGACTCCAAAATAACGCTGTGGTTGAGGTGCAGGTTTTATGTTTGGTGAGATGGATCACCCCAAGCATCCTTTGACGTGTTGTGCAGCCTCTTTCTTATCCCTGAGACCCGAAGCCTTTCATGCTGATTGTGTTTTTATCCCTGGTGGAATGTGGATATTGTTTGTTGACACGTATTTCTGATGTGGCGAGTTGTTAGTGTTGGCTTATAACCATAGGAGTGTTGGTGGATTGACTTCTTGTTTTTCTGAGTTGTGCAAACATTTTTTTGGGGGGGGAAACAACCGTACAAAATGTTTGTTTTCAAAATACATGTCTTTTAAATCGACTATTGGTAGATTTTTCTCCTTCATGCCTGTTGTCGTAGAAATTCCAAGTTGTGTTTGTGGTGTGATTTCACTAAAGGAGGTTGGGATTGTTCAGGCAGCATCTGCATCATGCCCACTGCCACAGAAATTTAGGATTAGGAAACATAAACCATGCTGAGGCATCTTGAACACGCAGGGATGTTTTGGTCTATGACCAGGAAACTGAGTTAGTAACAAAGCCTAGGGTGGGTTTTCTTTTTAGTCTCAAAATTAGGGTGAAACTTGTCTGTTGTTCCTGGAAATGGAGATGATGGAAGATGAAGGGCTGCAGGGATCAGGACCTGGAAATTCTGTCTCTGTTATTTAACCAACAGTCTCAAACACAACTGCTGAAAGCATTCGGGTGACAATCCTTTGCCTTGAGACAGCTCAAAGTGACTCTGCACGTGGGACTCCTGAGCTGTCAGATCTTTGTTTGCTTTGCTTTTGTATCTCTTGTTCCTCATATGTTTGTGCCTCTCTGCATCCGAAATATTTGGGAAAATGAGAAGAAAATTTAGATAAGTTTTGTCTGTCTTAGTGAGTGTTAACAGTAAACATTGGCTTTGTTTTCATCATCTCATCTGCAAACTGAATTTTTGTAGAATCCTGAAATATCCTGAGCTGGACGGGATCATCCAGTCCAGCTCCTGGCCCTGCACAGACACCCCAAAATCCCACCCTGTGCATCCCTGGGAGCATTGTCCAAACTCTCCTGGAGCTCTTGGGGCCGTGCCCATTCCCTGGGGAGCCTGGGCAGTGCCCAGCACCCTCTGGGGGAAGAGCCTTTCCCCAAAATCCATCCCAACTCCCCTGGCACAGCTCCATCCTTTTAATTGTTGCAAACAGGCAATTCTAGCTGCCGTTGCCACAAACCATAACAGAACTGTGTCTCTCTAATTTCTCCCTTATGTGCCTGAAAAATCTCCTCCAGAGCAGCTCTTCCCTGGATGTTCTGTAAGTGGAGCTGCAGGGACATTTTGGGTGTCCCTGTGATGTCCTGCTGTCCTTCCCGGTTGTGCCAAGCTGGGATTTGGCTTGGTCACTTGGCAGGGCAGTCCCTAAATCCCAGGGTGGACTGGGAAATGTGAACAGCACTCCTTGTGTTGGGAAAGCAAATGTTTTCCTGGAGAACTGGAGCCTCCTTGGGAAGCCAGGGATGGGGAACTGACTCCTCGCAATTCTGCACATGCTGTTGTAATTAAGGCACGGCCTTTCCTGGATCCTGGAATAATGGCATAAATAATGTGTTCAGAAACAGTGGACGTGCTGAATGGCTCCCAACTGGGAAAGATGGATGGCTGAAGGTGGGGATGGAGCTGGGTCATGGATGTGTTATGGAATTAAAGCCCTGTGTTCTGTGTACCTGTGCTGGGTCCAGCTTTGCTCCATGGAAGGTGCAGGAGGAGGCGTGGGAGCGTCACATTCCCTTCTGAACTTTGCTTACAGTTTAATTTACTGCTCTACCACTTTCCCCCCTGTGCCAGTTCATTCCCAAGGGTGATTTCTTCCCTAGCTCATGAAGGGCTGGCCCTGCCTTTACTCTGCATCCCTGCTGGCTCCATCTGTAGACATGATGCTGTTTTTAAGATGCAGGATGTCCAGCTGTGCTCTGGCATTAATGCTCAACCCTTGGAAGTGCTTTGTAGCTTCTGGTTTTATTCTGGTTGGTGGGAAACGAAGCAGGGATAGGACAGGATCAGCCTCATTAATGTGACAGCATCCACCTGCAGTGAAATTGAGGAAAGGTGATGTTTGAGATATGTTTTTATAGACAAGGAGCTGTGTCATCAGCTGATTTAATTAATTTCAGCCACTGATTCTTTCCTCAGTGGCTCAGAGGTCACTTCCCATCACTGACATTGCTGATTCTCAGGTTACAGCCCCACTCATCCTTGCAGGAACACACAATGCAATTCTGTTAATTCTTTGATGATTAAAAAAATGACAGCTAATGAATACATCTAAAACTAAAGCTGTAGCTTGTGATGCCTGGGCTCTCATGACTGAAACGGTGACAGCTGTGTGGGATCCAAATGATTCATTATGAATCTGTGTGACGAGATCCTACAAGAGGAGTTCCTATCTGTCTGCTTTTAAATATTTGGTATTTCCAGAGCTTTGCTTGTAAAACACTATCAGTGACTTCCAGAAGTACAAAATGATGAATGTGGAGGATCCAGGCATTCCCGTGTGTTTCATTTTCTCCACAATAACCTGGTTTGAGACTTTGCTGTTGCAGTGTGGAATGTGATGCTGTGGCAGGATTGTGGCAGGAGAGGTTCAGGGAAGAACTGAACCGTCTTAAAGATGTGGTCTGTCCAAAATGGGATAAATATTCCCTCTGTGCACTGTTGTGGTTCCTCTGCTCTGTTCATTCCCCCTGTGAGGGGGGCAGGAAGAGTCCATGGAATACCAGAGTGTGTCTGTTCTGCCACCCTTTGGGTGAGGTTCAAATCCTCATTCTTTCCATTGTGTGAACTAATACTCCTCTGATTATACTTCTTCAGGGAGTACTCTGAGGAGTGGCTTTTTAAGCATTCCTTTGGTATCAGCAAAAGAGCTTCCTTTCAAACTGCACTTTGAGGTGCAGCTGGGTTCGTGCAGAAATTGCTTTCCTGGGTTGAAAACTGGTGCGAAAATGGGATTTAAAGCGGTGGGAATCCAGTTTGAGATTGGGATTGTGAGCTGAATGGGGTAATTTTTAATAGAAGAGGCATTGTTTTGTGCCTTTTCTCATGGAGGCAATGCAGCATCCCTGTTTTCACCCCTGCCCTAAGAGGAGTTAGAAACAGGAGTCCTAACTGACAGATGTCCTGCCATGCTGTGATTTCATAACTGGGAAAGGTTTTAGAGACAGGATATTTTTTAAAAATGCACAGAATAATTTTAGGGGGAGAAATAAAAGTAGGGGTTGCTTGTTTATCCACGAGGTTTGGACAGTTCAGAGGGACTGTTTGCAAGAGTTTGTAGTGACAGGACAAGAGGGAATGGCTTCAGACTGACAGAGGGCAGGGTTGGATGGGATATTGGGAAGGAATTCTTCCCTGGGAGGGTGGGGAGGCCCTGGCACAGATTTCCCAAAAAAAATCTGTGGTTGCCCCATCCCTGGAAGTGTCCAAGGCCAGGTGGGAGCAGCCTGGGACAGTGGAAGGTGTCCCTGCCCATGCAGGGGGTGGGACTGGATGAGCTTTAAGATCCCTTCCAACCCAGACCATTCTGGGATTTTCTGGTATTTAAAGTGCCATTTGGACACTGGCCATAAATAGTTTGGAAAACCCAGTAGATTTGGGTGTTACATCCACAGAATTCCACGGTCACTGAATGAAATCTGTTGTAAAAATCCAGCAAGCAGAGAAACATTGGACAAAAACCTGGGAGCCTCATTTCTTTCTGCTCTCTGTTTATCAGAGTTCCAGACTCTGAGCAAGGAAAGTTTTTTGGGCTGAGTTCTGTGCTTGGAAAACTGTTTCCAGGTTTATCCAGGGATATGCAGCAGCCTGGACAAAAGGATTCTGCCTTTTAGGTGGACTCTGCTGCGCTCTGGAGTAGTGAGGCCACAGTTTTGGGTCGGGTTTTTTTTGGGGGGTAGTTGCTGTAACACGGATTTTAATGAGGTATTTTTGCTGGTGTTTTTAAGGAGACCCTCTCAAGACTAAAGAGCCACATGAAAGGATGCCTCCCTCCATCCTTGTTTGAAAACTGAGCAAGCAGGTGACAGAGGCTGATATAGGTCAGTTACAGGTAGGAGTTTGTCTTTTTTGAAACAGAATAAAATAAAATAAAACCAAGGCAAGTGGTTCTTATTTGCGTTAGAAAACACGGAGCTGGCAGGAGAACGTGCAGAGGGGGGCATGTGCTAAAAATAACAGTTTAGGAAAATGATCTTTGCAGCTTTGTGACAGGGATTGATGCCCACAGAGGGAGCCTGGATGCATCAGAACCAGGCCAGGGGATGTTGAGGCAACTGCAACGATCAAAGCTCTGGCAAGAATTTTCAGCTGTGCAGATGGAAAGTTTCAGAAATGCTGCTTTAGGGAGAGCCAAGTGTGGGTTGGATGTGAGGGCCTGGGGAGCAGCCAGGGAATTCAAGGTGATGTCCAGGTTACAGAGCTGAAGGATGGGCTCAGGTAGATTTGCCTGGAACCTTTTTTGGGGTTTGCCATGGAACCTTTGGCACTGCAATAGGAGCAAGGTAATCTTTGCAAAGGAACCATGTAGGATTTCCTCCTGAGTGCTTGTTTTCCCACCTGCATCCCTGTCTCCTCCTCTTCATTTTGTCTCTTTTACCCTCAGCGTTGTTGAGGGTGTTTTTAGGAGAGTGAGGAAGTAGTTCCACGAGGGCAGAACTAATAAAACCAGGTTTTCTGAAGATTCATGTCCTCTCAGTGTTTACCTGCTCTGTTTTCTCTGTTCTCTCATCAGTGAGTAGTTGTCCAGAGACTGAGAAAAACAGAGTTTATTTGCACACAGGTTGGGGCTTCAGCTGCTGCTTCAGCCCCATAATTTACCCTACAGACCTTTGCAAATGCCTGTGGCACATTTACTGAAAATATCTTTTGGCCAGCAGCAGACAGAGCAACAAGTGGCTTTCTTGTAAAAGGGTTTTTTTTTTCCCCTCCTTTTTGGCCAGGTTTGCCTGGCTGTAGGCTGCAGGGGAATGATTGATTGTGTAATAGCCCAACTGGCTGCAGGTCAGGCTGGGACAGCTGCTCTGGGGTGTAAACAGGCAGGGCTGAGCCAGGGGATGAATGTGAGGCATCCCACAGTCCAGGGGTGACATCCACGACCCTGCTCTGCCAGCCCTGACACCGCCTGGGACTGATCCAACACCACCTGGTGAAGTCACTAAGGGGATTTTTCTCAAATACATTGAATTTCGAGCCGTTTTCCAGCTGAACTGTTCTGTCACATGAGCAGTGCGTGGCTTGCAGTGAGTGCAGTGGGAGGAGAAAGCTTTTTAATGAAGGCTTTTCTCAAAACCCCACAGATGGTTGAGTAGATTTCGTTGTGAAGATGCTTAATTTTCGTCAGTTCTTTGAGACAGCTCCCAAACCCGAGTCTGGGGGCTCTGGCTGTGCACTTCAGTGGCTCTTTCCAGCTTTTATTCTACACACTTGCTCAGCTTGGAAAAGATCCTTAAAATCATGGGGTCCAACCTTTCACCAGCACTGCCAAGTCCATCACTGAACCATGTCCCTGAGTGACCTTAAGTCCCCAGCTTGATTCAATCAAATAAATCTGGAATAATAGCCTGAAAATTGGGATTATTAAGAGCAGGTCCTAAGCCTGAGTCTCTAGATCATCAGCAGCCCATTAGAGGGAAGGAGAATTCAGGCTCTAAGGGAGAATTTAATACCTGCAGAAAGTTGGGGAACTGTTACCTGATGGAAAAAAATGGATATGTTATGGATGGTGGTGTAATTAAAGCACTGAATTGAGACTTGGAAATACAAAAAAAAATGTATTTAGGCTTGGACTCAGCAAAATACTTGGGCACAGTGAGGCACAGGCTGAATTGAGGTCTGTGTCTGCTCCTAATATAGCCTTTATTTCTCCTTTCTTTTTCCCCGTTTTCTCGCTGAAATATATAAACTTTCTGGAGACTCTCACTACTTGTGTTTATCCAACATCCAGCACTGTGGTGCTTTTCTGGTTGCTGACATCAGAAAGCACCATTGTAGCACAAAGAATAAAAAAGAAGTACAAAAACCCCAGGCCAGCAGAGCTCAGCCTCTGCAGCCACACCAGGCTGGCTGACACAAATTTCACCAAGCTGACTCTGATATCTGTCTGCAGTACAAGCCACTGCTTATTTTAATGTCCCAGCTGTAATGTAATCTAAATATTTAAAACAACCCCCTTTTTTTTTTTTTTTTTTTCTGCTGGACCCTGAGCCTTGCTCTGCTCTGAGGGTGGAGTGTGTTACATTTATTAAAAGCTAATGCTACGAAAACACGCTCGAGGGATCCATCAGGTTTGGTTTGCTTCCTGTGGCTGCTGATGTGCAGTGGGACAAGTTAGAAAAACAAGTTTACTACTGTTCATTTAATGAGCACCTCCTCAGAGTGGATGCAGGGTTGTGTTTTTCTTGTATTGGTTTTTTTTTTTTTTCCTTTCCCAGTGCTCAGGTAGATTTGTTTGGGTTTAAAAATCCCCACACAGCTCCCGGAAACATTAAGGATTCAAATTCAGCAATTTATCTATAGGCTGGCTGTATCTCTAATTAAAATTTGCCTGTGAAGGAGGTTGAATTAAGGGGGATTTGTTTAATAATAATTTTTGGAGGGATTATCACCATCCCAGCCTGCCATGGGAGAGCGAGCAGGGAAGCAGGAGGAGATCCAGATGCAGCAGGAGATCCACAGGCAGAGAGCTTTGAAAGCCACCCTAAATAGCTACAGAACAGATGAGAATGTTGAATTAAGGAGTTAATTTACATGCAGTAGTAAAGCCTGTGCAGATTTCCGTGGTGGAGCTGAGATTAGTGGCAGCAGACTCCCTTCACTTGGGTCCTGCTTCCCTCTGAGCACGAGGCTATTTTCAGAAATAGCCTGTTCATGCATTTTAAATCCCATTTAAATGCAGCCTGGGAGGTGCTGCCGTGGCTTTGTGCAACCTGGCCAATTATCACTCTGATCAGCACTTCCAGGGAATTTATTTCAGCTGTTGTGCCCCACTGTCAGGTGGTGTTTGGGAAACACACTCAGTGGTTTTTCTGTGGGTGGCATCACTTCACAGGATCCTCTCTCTGTTCCTCTGGTCCTTATTTCCTTCAGGAGTCATGGCATGGTTCAGTTTGGATGTTCTGATAATTTAAGTTGCCTCCTTTCTCTCTTTTCCCCACAATGAGGTTCCTATGTGCTTGGCTGAAATGTTGGTGTGCTTGAAATGATCAACAGCAGATTTTCCTGCCTTAATCCCTATGTGAAAATCTGTGATTTCCTTAAATTCTGGCTAATTCTCACTTCCTTTTCTGTGCTCCTGTGATGCTTTCCTCCCGCAGATCATTGAAATCCAGTATTTTACAGTCAGTAAACCCTGCTCCCTCTCCTTAGCCAGGTGTGTGCTTCCCTCCTGTGCCTCACCTTATGGGAGGGGAAATTAATAGAATCAGCTGATTGTTCCAATTAATGGTGCTGACTCCAAACACACGTACACATGTATTATGTAACATATATAAAACACTCTTTACAGGTGTATTATTGCAGTTTATTCTGAGGTTTGTGCTGAGATTTCTGGATTTCATTTGGAAAAAAATCGAGAGGAAGTAAAGGGACAAATATTAAATTTTACTGAGTAAGGGCAATATCTAGGAGAGTTTAATTCCTGTTTTTCCTGTGGGAACAGGGAGGTGGTTTGGCATTTCTGCGTGACTTGACCACCTATTTTGGGAGTCCTGGAGGTAAAATCAGCCTTTGTCCATCAGATCAGCCAGAGGGGAGCGAGTGAGTTTGGATGGTCTCTGTTATTTTGACACCTGGGCTGAGCAAAGCAGTGCTGGGCAGTCCTGAAAACCCAAAAACACCTGGAGAAGGAGGCTCAGAATAGGGGCAGTGCCCTGAGACACTTAATTTATCCATTTTTCCTTGAAATCCAGCTTTGCTCCTGTGCCCACAGGATTTTGTTGTCTCAAGAGTGTTTGGGGTAGTCTGACTGAATAAAGGAGATCAGGTGAATGACCTCTCTGAATGGACACTGATTAATATTAATTTATCCTACAGTTATTTATTTTAAAACCCTGCTCATGGTTACTCTGCATTGACCCCTTTGTTTACATTCCTTTGCATGAGGATCAATTAATTAATTAATTTCCCCTAGTTTACCAAAAATCATCTTCATTGTATTAAACAGAAATTTCTCATGCAGTTTAATTCCTTAATATCCAGGATTGCATCTTGTCCCTGGCTGTGTTATTTATAAAAAAACCAGGTGCCTCATCTTTTGCTGAATATCTGTTTTATGTGCTCTAATTGTGCTATTATGTGGTGATAATTAAGAGTCCTGCAAGGGCTGTGTGTGTGAGCTGCAAATGAATCCTTTCTGCTCATCTTGAGTAATGTCAGAGCATCCTGGCCTTCAGCAGGCAGCATTTTGAAACCCTTCTTTAAAAAAAAAGAAGTAAAGTCTTTAAAAAAAAAAGAAGTAAATTCATTTTAAGTGCAGCTATTTCTTAAGGATTTGGCAAAATCCACAACCCCCAGTTCCAGAGAATTGTTTGCACACAAGATACACTGAAAAGTTCAAGTGGGAAGATGAAAATGGGGAATTAAACATTCCTGACCTCATATCAGTTTTTGCTGTTTGTTTAATCCGTGCTTGCTTTTGTTCACTGGGTTGGGGTGCTGCAGCTGGGCAGATGATTAAACTCATCTGTTTTTCTTGTCTCAGCAATTGTTTTTTCATCATCATTGAGGGTAGGTCTGAGTGTAATTCCAATGGTTAGAGGAAAACCACTCCTGAAAATCTCATAATTCGTGTTCACAAAAGCAGTTTTGCCTGTCCAAGAGTTCAAATTGTTTTGGTTTGGTTTTTTTTTCCTTATTTTTCTCCTGTTCAAAGATTTATCAGTGAATACAGACAATGTTGCTTTTTAATTGCTCTGCATTGTTACTTTAACTCACAAATCTGCTATTGCAGCTGGAAACCTAATTTGAATTAAACCAAAATGTCTGTGTAAGAGGATGTTGCTGACAGGGAAATACATGAAAATTGTAATTACATGTTCCAATGCCATGACACAGATTTACCCAAGGTTAGTTTGGAACATGCTGACACATCCTACATGTACAAACTATATTAGATGTAATCCCTCAATAGCCATGGAAAGTATTTTGGAAGATATTTTTCTCCTCATGATTTTAATCAGCCTAAAAATCAATGTTTTAAGGCAAATTCATAGAGGCATTCTCAAGGAAGCAGCATCTGTTGACAGTAACATCTCATTTTTATTTCCCCCTCTGAGTTCATGGCATCTCCCACTGTTTCCTGACCCTTTTTTGCTTTGAGAGGACACAAAAATGAGAATTCCTGTCCTTACACACCCTCCCAAAATTGGCAGGCAGACGAGCCTCTTCTGGAGGAAAAAAAATGAAGAGGTCACGCCTGTCCAGAAAACCTGCAGACCTCAGAGCTGCATCCACCCAGCTCCTGAGAAGATCCTTTTAGATGCTGAGTTTTTTGGTGTTTTCCTAAACCTGATAACGACCTTGAGTTGAAAGGCACTGCTTGGACTGAAACCCAAGTTTGGGGCTGTTGTTTCTAGCAGAAATACACTGGTTTTTGAACATGCACAAGCTATTTTTCAGTTGTTCCTACAGGGAAAAAAAAGATATTTATAACCATCTTTATTTTTGGAGGATGTTTCGGTCTGATTGCTTTGTCCTCTCCATATGTGAGAACTTAATATAGTGAAAATAACCCCCCATTTGTGCTGAAAAATACGGAATTTCCAGCCTTTTACCTTCCAAGGTGCTTTGTCATCTTGGGGTGCTCTTTCCAGGCTATCCAGTACTTCAGGAATCTGCTCATTTTGCTGCTGCTGCTTCATCTGGTGGTTGTCTTTTGGCAATAATAGAAATATTTGTGTGTTTTGGAGCCTGCTGATCCAAGTGTGGGATGGGAGCAGGGGCTGCTCCTAAAGCCCCATTGCTGTGGTGTGCAAGCAGTTTGTGGAGAGCACATGGAAATTGGTGACACACAGAGCTTTTAAACCCTAATTTGATTAATTTAATCAAATTCTTGAAGGCTTATTATTTATCCTAAATCTCAGAAGCAAATCCATCCAAATATTTAATCATGTGCTTACACAGGTGTTCACTTCTTGCTCATAGCTCCCAAAGGGCCTGATTCAAACTCTTCAATAATTAATAGTTAATTCTGATTATTCTCATCAATACATTTGTCCAGATATTGCAGGATACCAACAATCCCTTTTGTGGGGGAAGACAGTTTGAGATGCCCCAAGCTCCAAGAGCCCAGAATTTGGGTATAAATGTGTGTAATATATATACATTACACCAGATTTGGAGGCTTTTTGCAATAAGAAAATGTTTGGGGAGAGGGGGTGGAATGTGGAGAATTTCTGTGTTTAAGGGAAGGGTGGTTGGATCTCCCTTTAGCCTTCAGCTCTTCCAGCACCAAGAGGAAAGATTTCCATCTCCATCACATTTATGCACGGAAAGCTTTGATATCCAGGCTCTGCTTTTCCCCATCTTTTCACTCCTTGATTTTAGCAAAAGAAAATTTGGGTTGCCCTGCCACTGGAATGCCATTAAGTAATTAATGAAGCACCGACTCTGGTTTAATGAGTGTGTGGAGGTGAATTTTGCTGGTTTGGGGTCCCGGTTGTCAGAGGAGAGCTGCTGAAGGCTCGTCCTGCAATTCCTGCTGCAGAGTTTAATCAGTTCAGACAGGCTGCTGAGCAAATACAGAGGAATTCTCAGGGCTTGGGCAAGGAACGACCTAAATAGTTGCCCTGTGATTCTGTTGTGGCTCATTTCCATGTGAAATCTAAGTAACTGAGGGAATAACCATCATTTTTTGGTTATTTCAGTGGCCTTGGTAAGATAAAGTATGAAAATCATGTGGGAGGATATTCAAAATATCTCTGATTTTGGATGGAGTGTCCTGTAAAGGCTCTTTAGTAATTTGGGAGGAGCAGGCCTAAAAAGACCCTCCAGATTTTTATTTATTTATGTGTTTTAAATATATAAATATTGCCCCTGGGTTTTTGAGTTCTGAGGTGTGGAAACATTTGGAAATTCCTTTGTAGGTGTGCAAATACTGTTAACACCTGTCTTACTGTGGGGAACTGGGACAAGAGCTTGTGCTGTCCCAACTCTGCTGTTCACATCAAGAATTCATCACACAAAGTTGGAGAGGAACAGATAGATTTGAAAATCATCTCGAAATAAGAGGTTTTTTTAGTTAAATCTCATTTGAAACCAGCAATACTGAAATGATTTCTCTCTGCTTTCCCTCTGGAATGTGAAGAAGGATTCTGTGGGCTGAGGCAATAGTTTGGGATTTGAGGTCTGGCTTCAATTTTCCCTCTTCCAGCTACTCTGGATTTGATCTTGAGTAAGTGATTTAATCCCTGAGATTACAACCAGCTAAACTTGTGATTATCCTGATTCGTGTCCAGGAGTTGTGCCCTTGGAGGAGGCTGTGAACATGTTAAAAATTAAATATCTGCTGCCATTGCTTTTTGCCAGAAATTCTCTTTACTGATCAACTTCATGATCTATTTCTACCCATTTTCCATTGGTTTTACTATTGTGGTTGAATATTTAAAATTATATCAGTAAAATAATTTGCCAACACAGAAAGAACTAGTAAAAAAAAAAGTGGATTTGCAAGACTTCTTGGGGCTGTTTTTTAATGTAAAATATGTTTATTTCCAGTTGTCATTTATGACCTGTTTTAGTTACAGGCCCAAATTAAAAAAGGGTCCAGTAAATGAACTGAAACGAAAGTAAATGGAAGGAAACTAAAATAAATGGAATAAAATTAGTTGAAGGCAGAGCTTTGCCTGGTACAGAGATCAGGAGGGAGAATGGACAAAATACAATAAAAATATGACAGAAGAACATACAAAGTGCACCGAGTAATGGCAGGGTAGGAGGGGTGCAGAAAACATGAATATTTAGGAATTCCTGGCCCAGCCATGCTGTTTGTAACCAGAGGTGCTGCTTGGATGCTGAATTCCAGGGAGAGGTTGCATTTCTGATGTCATGGGCAAACCCCTGGGGATTCTTAGTCACTGCAGAGAGTTGGGCAAGCAGACACGCTCGACGGGTTCCCAATTTCAGTGCATGCAAAAACCCTCCCTGGCTCCAGCTAAGCCTGGAAGGGTACAGGATGTGCCTTCCCAGGGCTGGGAGGATTGGGAGGAAAGGGAAGCCGGAGCCTTGGGAAGAGCTTTTTGGTGATTGATGCTTTCGCAATGGCTCAGGTGTGTCCCGAGCGAGGAGAAATTGGAATTCTCCAGTGGAGTTTTCGATGCAGGCTGAATTTCTGTCTTGCTCTGGGTGCTGTTTGAGGTCTGTGGCTGGTACAAATCACCTGGAGGGAACGTGGAAGTGCCGTGCTATCAGGTGGATGCATCTGAAGCGGAGCAATCAAATAGTTAATATTAAAAAACTCTGCCTTTCTGCCTTTCAAATTGTCACAGCAGGGGTTGCATTTCATGGTTGACATTAGCCAGGCTGTTCCAGCTCCTGCTTCTTTCACATCCTGCTTTTCATCCCTCCTCCCTCCTTAACGTTTTTTAATGCATCTCATATTCAGTGTGGCTAATAAGCAAATTTGTCATCTGCTTATTTTTGTCTTTGCTCACGCTCCCCCCAGCCCTCCCTCGTGTTCAGCCCAAATTACCAGTAAGCCAGTGAATTGCAGATAATGCTCCTGTGAATTATCCTTTGCTGCAGGGCAGCTCTGCAGTCCCTGTGCCAAGCTGACTTCACTTGTGTGACTAACACCAGGCAGTGCGAAGAAAGAACTGGGAATTTGGGATGTTGGATGGCTGAGACTGAGATTTAGGAGGCATTTCCTTGACAGGGAATTTTTTGGGGACATCTGTGGCCTGCTGCTCCTGGCACTTGGCTCTGCACACTGGTAAAAGAATGTCAGAAATAAATACAACAGGTTTACTCGTGGTTTGCTCAGTGGAGGTGGGTGTCATGTTTTGTAAGCTCCTAGTAAGAAAACAGTCCTTACTCTGGAGAATTCCCATTGCAGCAAAAGAAAAAGAAACCAACAGACAGACAGAAAAAAATGGAGGAGTTTGGGATTTTTTTTTGTTGAATGAGAGGAGGATGGAACAGCAAATAATGGGCTTAAAACTTGGTGAAAAGGAAGAAATTTGATCCCCACCTCTGCACATTTGGTCTTCACACATCTTTCCTTACCTGAAATAAAAGGGAAAGTACTAGAAAAGGAGTGAGTAGAAGCTAAAAATCACTCTCTGTGCCCATGGCCTGGGATCTGCTGGATACAAGAACAAATTCATGGCATAATTATTTAGCCAAGCCTGGCAAACTGACTAAAGGTTGCTTCCAGTGATTGCCCCTGGATGGAATTGGTTTTGACAACCTTGAGTCTATCACTGTCATTCCAATAAAATGTGTTGCTTCAAATTAAGCAAAAATAAGACCCTACTCCTTTTTTTATCATCCTAGAAACTCTTGGGTCTTATTGTTCCCTTCTCCCTTTGTCCCCAGGGCTTCTTGCAGTGGTGATTTGTCCCTGGCTCCCAAACTGAGGAGAAGCTTTACAAGATGTCAGTTAATAACTGGGGCACTGTGAACTCTCTGAGCAGCCTGAATATCATCATTAGAGTTCTCTGGGTTTTGATTTCTTTGCAGTAATGTCATCCAAATCAGGAAATGGATTCAGAACTGTGCACAAGTGGGATATTCTTGTCAACTTTCATGACTTTGGGGACCCGATAAGGTTAAGTGATGGTGGAACAGCACTAAATGGTATCAACTCCTGGAAAACCTGGCTCTTAAAAACTGCATTTGCTTAAAAATTCATCTAAAGTAGTCCTAGAACTGCCTTGACTTTTCCTGGCAGATTTCTCACATTCACATGTTCCTGGTTTTTAAGATATTTTCATTTTACGTGCAGCAGCCAGGTAAAATAAATAAAACCAATAGAGATGTGCACATCTGTCAGCTCACGGAGTCCTTAGGCATCCTTTTCTCTAAGGGTAGCAGGTATAGAAATTTAAATGCAAAAACAAAATGCTCTTGAAAATAAATTATTCCTCTCAAAATGTGATTTACTCTCCCGAGTGTTCAGCTGTAAGTGCAGATGTCAGATTGCAGAAGGTGTTCTGTGAGGCAGAATACAAAATTTGAACTTTTATTAAACCTGAGTTTTCTTAGGGCCAGATTTCCTTTGGAAAACATGCTCAGGACGTGATACCTGCATTAGAAAATTCAGAGATACTGAAGTTGTCCTAAAGTCTTCAAGATCCTGTCAGAGTTGCTTAGTTTGTATTTGTGATTTCCCCACCAGCCTGACATTTTAAAGGGATTTTTGGTGGCTTATTGGATGCTGGCTTTAAACAGCGAGACCTTCGCCTGAGGATGAGGCACTCAGGATGTCTTTGGGCTAATTTAAACAACTGCTCTGTGTTTAATTCCCATCCCCACCACCCCCCTGCTCTCCTTCTCATCCCTGCTGTCTCCTTTTAATAGCTTCTGTTTCTCTCTTTAGGCTCCAGGGATCAGTAATTAAGAAATCAGCCCCTGGTTGGTTGGATAACCACTGGGAAGTGCTGCTGCTGAAGCTGCTGGTCTTGCCCAGCCTCTGACAGAAAATGAGTAAAGACAGGAACACAGCAGTAATAAGGAACGGGCAGATTACAAACCCACTGGGATTGGGTCTCTCCTTATCTGGCTGTGCCAAGGAGCAGGATAAATGTCTCAATGAACTCAGAATTAGGGAGTGACAAAGTGGAGTTTCACTCTTGAGAGCTGCTATTGGTATCCTCCTGCAAAAAGTAGGATTTAGGGAGCTGTGGAGGATTAAGGGGTGGGTTGGCTGAGTTGGAGCTGTTCAGATGCTCTGCAGCTGTGTTTGGAACAAAAAGCAGCAAGAAAATCAAACTTGAGGGTTTATGTGGTCCAGTGTTAGCTCAGTTTGAGTTATTTCAGAGCCTGACCTGTGAAAAACTGCTTCTGACTCCTGAGAAACTGCTTCTGACTCCTGAGAAACTGCTTCTGACTCCTGAAAAACTGCTCTGACTCCTGAAAACTTCTCTGAGTCTGAACTGTAGCTCTGCTGGCAGGTGGGATTTTGGTGCTTCTCAGCACAGTGAGGGGAGTTCGGGATCGTCTCATCAGTTTGAACTTCATATGGCAAATGGCTTTTGCTTCTCTAATAGGATTTGGGAGAAGTGTTTTGCAGCCCTGCTGTGTTTCCCAGGCTGAGGAGGACACAGCCTGAGACACGAATCCAGCCTGGTGTTGCAATTCTAACAACTCCAGTAATAGGGAGAATTTACAATTTCTTCCCAGTTTCAAGCTCAGCCTTCTTGGGGTGAATGTGTTCATTAAAAATAAGAAATGGGCCCCATGTTTCCCCACTTTCTTCCACATTAATGCACTCGAAAATTAAGGCCAAAGTGCTGTTGGATTCTGTATTTAAAGCTACAAATAGCAGGTTTACAAAAATTTATGAGAGCATGTAGTGGCATGAGGGAATGGCTTCAGAGTGACTGAGGGGAGGTTTAGATGGGATGTGGGGAAGGAATTCTTCCCTGTGCTGATGGGGAGGCACTGGAATGGATTTCCCAGGGAGGCTGTGGCTGCCCCATCCCTGGAAGTGTCCAAGGCCAGCTTGGATCACCCTGGGACAGTGGGAGGTGCCCCTGCCCATGGCAAGGAACTGGATGAGTTTTCAAGTCCCTTCCAACCCCAAACCCTTCTGGGATTCCATGAAATACTCATTTAGAAGTCAAATGCAGTTGGGCTGGTGCAGGTTTGGAAGGAAAGGTTTGCATTTTGCTCTCCCTTTGCATATGGAAAAGGTTCAGTTCTCTCCCTGTGATGCACAAAATCCCAGCCCCTTTTATCTGAGCTGTTTCTCTCAGGTTGCTGAAACGACTTTGAAAGAGTGGGAGGTGGGGAAGCAAACAGGCAGAGCTGGGCAGGTGAAGATTTCCATGGGGCTCCTCCCTGTGTGTTTTTCCAGCTCCTGGATAATGGTTCCATGAGGAATATTTGGAGGAGCACCATTTCTTGGGGCATTCGTGGCACTTCTTGCTCCCTGTCTTAGCTGAACAATTCAGGGTTTTAGACCTATATAATTTTTATTTCCCTTAAATGGATGGCTTTAAGAGCTGTTGGCAAATGTGTCTTGTTGGATGAGGAGCAAGGAGTTGGTGATCTGATGGAAAAGCTTGTGATCCACCTGGAATACAGCATTCCTGTGTCCTGCTGCATCTTGTAAGGATGCTCTGAACAAGAACAGCTTGGACAAATTATAAAGAACTCAGAGATCTGTGTCAGGTACTCAAGCGAGTCCCTGAGCACTGCAGTTTTCTTCTTGTTCATAGCTCTTCAGGGGCACAATAATAAATGAAATAACATCTCTGTCTTTCCAGTTCTACACTGAAGGGGCCACTCCTGAAGTGAGGGAGGTTGGCTTGTCCATGTTTATATGGACACTATAATCCATCAGCCCATGCAATCCATGCTATAAGTGCTGTTTTTGTAAGTGAAATAATAAATATTGTTGTAAAATGTGACATAGTGTAGCTTGGAATAGCAAATCCATGCCTAAACATGAAGGTGGGGCTGGGGGATTGCATTTATTACCAAGGACTCGTTTCACTTCTCTGCTGGAAAACCATTCCCATGGTGAAAACACAGGTTTTTCACTCTGTGTGGTGAAAACCTTTTGAGAGTGACCACAATCCCACAGGGCCACACATCCAAAGACTCCCTGTTCCTTAATTTATATCTGACTTGGGATTTTGTGACAAGCTGGGAATCTCTCTTTTAATGCCTAAACAAACTTGTAGGTCCAGTTATACTTTGAAGTTGAAGTGTGGGTGGAATTTATTACCTGCTCTGAAGGCAAGAGGTCTGAACTCAGTTTTCCATCATGTGAGAAGTCTGTCCTGTGTTGCTGATCCAGGGAATGTCCATGGTGTTCCTTGTGGAAAACCCAACTTCCAAGGGGCAGGCAGCACAACCTCATCTCGTGAGCTGCATTCCGGAGGGATTTGTCCACACCAAGTGCCCAGGCCACGTGTGGAACTGCTGGAACATGAAATGAGTTCCTGTTCTGTCCCTCCTGGGCTCGCTGCAAGTTCTGGGCATTCCGGGATGCGCTTCCTAAGCTTGTACAAAGAACAGGGGAAAGGGAAGGCTTCCGGTGGCTCCCCACGAAATAAAGAATCCTTTAGGGTGTTGTGTGTAATTGTGGGTGTGCTCGGAAGGTCCCGGAGGTGTCTGACTCCACCTTTGTGCCCGTGTTTTAGCCGGGGTCACATCCCCTGCACCACACCCCCGGCTGGTCATGGGCTTCTGGAAGGAGCAAAGCACCTTGTTAAACCAAACAAAACAATTCTCACCACACCAGTGACCAGAATGATGCCATTTAATTAAAATATGTCTAGACAAATAACCTAGGGGGGAGAGAGATATTATCTGTAACAAGTGTTGGAGGTTTCTGCATAGGGACCATACTAAATAAATTTATGAACAGTTTCTTTTCTCTCCCAAGTATCTGGAGCACTGGTGGATAATGTGGTTATTGCTGACATTCCTCTCTTTGTTAGCAATTACTTTAACCTGGCTGTAAATAATATTCCTGTGAGGTATTGATTAACACTTGTGGCTATTTTTTGACCCAGCTTTATTATTCTAATGAGGTGCTTTGAAGAGAGCACAAAAGTTTGACAGAGGAATAAGAACTGATTCTTATCTTGCCCACTCCCAAGTGTGTTTAATATTTCTTGGTTTGTGGTGTTTGGCACTGAGATTGTCGTGTGACACCTTTATTGAAAAGGAATTGAACACTTGGAATGAGAGGTCAGGCCCAGTGGTAGAAATAAACTCCCTTTTAGCTGATTGGAAAAAATAACTCCATTTTTGAAGGCTGAACTTGATTCTTTCTTGCTTTCCTTGTGAGGAATGAAAGTCATTCTGACCAAAAAGTGACATTTTTTTAAGGCAGCTCATTCTCCTTCCGCTGGCCCTCAGCGAGTGATTTTCACCTCTCCAGAAAGGTGCTTCATTCCGTACTGGGAGCAGTGAGTTGATGGAATATGTGATATTCCACATAATCCTTTCACTCATTCTTGGAGTTTATTGCTCTGGAGCTGATTCCTGAAGGACAGCTCCAGCCAGAGTCATCATTTTTAGTTGGACATTTCACCTTTCCGTCACAATTTTACAGGAAAATCTCTTCTCCTCCTTCCTTTTCCATCAGCAGGATGGGCACCCGTCTCCTCTACACAGCTGATGCTGAAGGTGGACATTAAATTTTTGCAAAATTAATACAAACACTCATTTTCTGAAATAAAAACCCATCTGTTTCTGAGGGCTTTTTGTTACCCCAGGCATCACTATTCAGAGAGTACGTTTTTAGATGAAAACATAGTTGTTTAAAAAATAAAACCTAGCTGGGTTTAGCACCTTGAAATGTTTGGATATTGAGCAGATGAATTCCAGGCTCAGGCTGAGGTATCCGCGCTCTTGTGGCTGGGGGTCCCAGAGTAGTGGGTGAGTGTTGGTGAATTAAAGTTATCCCTCAGTATCTTGGGAATTACGGAGCTCTTAGTGCTTCCCAAATAAGTTCAAAAGGGCTGGAAGCACGGCTAAAAGGGTGTCCTGTTAATGTCCGTGCTGAGGGAGGCTCTGCTGTCAAAATCTGAGCTCCCTTGCACAGAAATAGAGATTTTATTGGGAATATTTGGCAGGTGGAATGGCCGATACACTCCTAAGCTGTGCAGCATCACCTGCTGGGTATCCGTGGGTCTGGAAGATGCTGATGAGCCCCTAAAAGCATCCTGAACTTTGCCTTTCAATTCCCAGCTCCCAAACTGGCTCGGGGAAGCACCCTTGGATGGTTTTTTTGGAGCCCTGAGCACCTCAAGGAGCAGCTCTGACTGCGAGGTCACGACCTGCAGAGCCTTGGATTCCCACCCTGCTGCATCCCTGCCCAGGCTCGGTGGGAATGACATCCCTGAGTGCTGTGGTGGGAATGACATCCCTGAGTGCTGTTTTCAGTGTCCTGCCCCGGAGTTTTGAAGATAATTGCACCCTGGGGAAAGGCAAATCCCAGCCAGCTGTTTGAAACGGGCATTCCACAAGCAGTTCGCTGCTTTTGCAGTGTTTTTCCCTAAGCTGTTTTCAAGAACTGCTTAATTTTATGGGGGCTTGTTAATATTTATTGTTTTATAAGTCAGGCATTGGAAATCTGGGTTCGGGTCAGAATTGTGCTGACCTGTCCCTTTGTACTGGGACTTCCTTGTTTTTCTGGCAGAGATGTGTCTGTCCCTTGGGACAGCTGCAAGAATTGATTCATTAACACCTGTGAGATTGAAATATAGGCACATAAATAATTTATTAAATAATACAGGGAGCAGAGGAAAGAGGGAACAAATAGAAAAGACAGGAGACTGTCAGTGTGGCTAAAATGCTTGGCTTGTTTTGCCCAGTTCTGTTCCAGACCCTTTCTGAGGGAGTAGGTGGAATTGAGAAAAAAAAATTTAAGATCTTAGGACTCTAAAAATCAACCATTTCCTTGGCTTCTCCGTGCACATAATTAAGAGTAACGTTTTTTCTAGGTTAGCTGGGCATGGAGTGGGAAATAACACCATGCACAGTTGTGTCTAGCAGTGCTACAATCAAACCAGACTCATTTCTGCAGATCTCAATTTAAATGCCACAAATGCCTGTATTTTAGTGAGATTTTCACACCTTGAGCACGGCACAGCTATTGAAATATTGTTCATTAAGGAGCAGGGAAGCAAATCATATTCCCTGCGTGCCACTGCTCTTGGACAGTCAGTCATAAATATTTTAAAATACTTAATTGGAAGCCATTCCTGGCAGATGCTGCCAAGTGCAGCGTGTTTGGAGCCCCTTTGGAGGGAATGGGGCAGAATTTCTGGCTTGGGGCTGAGCTGCCCTGGACTGAAATGGAAGGATGAGGCAGAGCTGGGCTGGCAGCCCGAGCACCAGTTGGTTCAGAACACGTGGAACCTTTTGGAACGAGTCCCTGTGGCAGTGCTGGGGGCTGGCAGGGCCTTGCAGAGTGCTTGGGGTGTGATGCAGAGGGCAAAATGGGATTGCTGCACGTCAAAATTCCCATTTCAGGGTTACGCAAGGAATCTCTGCTTCCCTCCCTCCCTCCCTCCCTCCCATGCTCCTGTTGTTCTTTCTGGATTCACGTTCTCAAGCAGAACTCCTGGCTTCCCTAACCAAGTTAGGAGGCTTTCTGCTGCTCCAAATGTCTCTTTTAAACATTCCAAGGAACTTCCAAGCACGAAGGTTCCGTAGTTTTCCTGCAGTGTGATGTGCCAGCTGACCTCCTCGAGGTCATACAGTGCTGTGGTGCCAGAGCAGAGCCCAAACAAAGTGAGTTGTCCTCGAGTGCCAGCTCACTGCCATAAAAAGGGAAGTTTTATGTTTGAAATGAGAGCAGGTTTGGGCTGATTCTCTCCTAGAGAACGTGGTAATTCTTGCATCGTTCGTGTTGCTTAAGCTTAGGGCAGTATCTGGTGCAGAACCAAAGTGCCAAAACCTCTCCTGCAGTTTTCCTGAAAGATGATAAATTATCCCTGGCATAACAAACTGCTGGATGTGCCTGCAGGAATAAAGGTGGAGTGGAAAAAACAGGGAAGAGGCAGTCCTGTGGGCACGAGTGTTTAGCGTGGTGCTGAGGATCAGATGCGGCAGAGGATAACCGGGGTGTAAATAAATGGATGCATTCACTGCTAATCGCAGGCAGAATCACTGAGAGTGTGGGTTTAGGTTTTTTAAAGGGTTAAGAATAACATGAGACCGAGCAGCAGCTTCATCTTCAATGAAGAAAAAGTGGTTTTTGATGTGTTTGTCACCTGTGTGGGAAGAGGTGACTTCCCCGGCACCGCACGCAGTTTCTTGCTACAATTTCTATAGAAACGCTAAGAAGGAGCTTGTTTGCATTGAAGCTGCATTATCTTTGTCTGAAGAGTGTTTTGAAGAGGGTTTTGTCCCACAGTTGTGTCACTTACACATATCTGGGTGTGTCATTTCTGTCACGATCGTGGGCAGCGTGTTCATGCTCATTTTGGACAGGTTTGTGTGGGAGCTGGCACACGACGGGGCCTGCGTGGAAAGGCAAAGCATTGGCAGTGTTGTTTAGGAATAACAGCCGAAAAAAGGAGAATGCTGGTTCTGTTGTGGCTCTGTGGGGTTTTGAGGAGTGATTGGCATGAGCCTGGAGAAGGAGGAGAGGGAATGATAGCACACAATTCCTGCCTGCCGGCTCTGCGGGGTGCGGAGGAGATCTGAGGCTTTCGTGCAGATCCTGCGCTGCATCCTGGTGTTTCTCTGCTCATCAAAGGGATTTCTCTCCTCCCCTCTTTCTTATTTCCAGAAAAAACGTGATATTCCAGTGTTTATCCCTGTAAATTCAGCGTGTGGCTTTATTTTCATTGCTTTCCCTGCATTGGGATGGTGGCTAAAGGCTCTCTGTGCTCTGGCCTCAGCTGTAAAAATCCTGAAGTTTGAATTCTTCATTAAAGATTCACACTGAAGCATTAATCAGCTTCAGCCAGACTATTTTTAGAGCTGCAGCCTTCGATGCCAGTTGAGTAATTGCAATTATGATTCCTTATGGTTTTGCTAATTGAAACAGCTTTTTGGAAGACTGCTGCTTCATAAAGTAGAATCAAATTGTCCATCCTTGGAGCTGCTCAGAACTTCCCTGAGCAACCTAAACCCTCTGTGAAGGTTGGACTAGATGACCTCTGAATTCATCTTCCAACCAACCTGATCCTGAAAACTAAAATCTGAATAATCAGCTTTGAGGTGACAGGAATAAACAAAGATACATCTAGCACAAAGAGTTAATTCCTGTGGCTCCTCTCTAAGGATCTCCAAGCAAGTTCATAATGAATGAAGCTTCTCTCCCCTTTTCCCATCAGTAAAGGACAATTAAGAGAAGACTTGATTATGATCCCAGTGATAAGGTGGGATTAATCTGGTGCTAAAGGACATTAAGATGCTCTGTTTGTGTCGTGGTACACGTTAACCTGGAATAAATCTGTGTCAACCCAGCATTCCCCATGTCTGTGGTGTTGGAGGGAAAGGAGAATTTCCTTGTTAACCTCATTTTTCCGAGTGGAATGAAAAATCACCCAGCTAATTGTGGAGAATGCAGGCTCTCCCAGGCACGTGTGATGCAATCAGAATGCAACACTATCAAACCCAGTCTTTAATAGCCAATTATCTCAATGCTTATGAATCAGAGCCATTAGAGGTTTGTGGGGTTCACCTGGAATCAGCTGGATCCCTGTTCATGTGGAATCAGCAGGTGTTCTGAGGCAGCTTGGCAGGGGGATGAGAGGGAGGTTCAGCCTCAACAATCCTTGGTTTTCTGGCTAAAATCCTCTCTGGAAGAAAACAAAAAGTCAGGATGCTGGGAGGGAAACCTGTCCCAGAAACAGGTGAGGTGTGAGGGTGAGCAGCACTGGGTTTGGGAAAGGCACAAACACCTATTTGTGCAGAGCAGCTTGGTAGGAAAGCCAGAGGATCCAGACACAATTCCAGGAAGCCAGAGGAAGGAGGGGCTGCTACCAGCAGTGATTGTTTCATTTAGTAATTAGCGCTTAAATCTCCTCTAAGTCAAATAAAGCAGAGGATGTGAGCTTGTGGAGCTGTTCCCTCCTCCCCTTCCCCACACTTCCTCACCCTTTTCTGTGCTCAGAGATGTGGAGGGGATAGTGGGGGCTTTGCTGATGGGGTAGAGCAGGTGTTTGGGAGTAAAGAGTGGGGTATTTTTCATGATCTGGCTCCGACGTGACCTTGGCTGAGCTGCTCCCTGTGTTCTTTTACCTTCCTTCCACCTGGTAGATGCATTTCAAGGATGAATTAAAGGATGTTCTGTGCACAGTGATTTTTCTGGAGTGCCGGGAAGAGGGAGATGCTCCAAGTCTGTGAATACTGAATAAAAATCTCAGTAAATTGTTGGTGTGCTGGCAGAGCGTGCTCTCCCTTTCCAAAGGGAAAATGTGTGGAGGTGGGACCCAGGCAGGCAGAGCTGCTGTGACCTGGAAGTGTCGGCTTTGTTCACTTGGTGGTGGTGCTTTTGTGGCCAGGTGTTTGTTTGCTCTCTTCTCCCTGACCCAGAGAGTCAGGTTTGGGAGGTTGTGTGTGCTGCAGCAGGGGCTCTGTGCCTTCCAACCTGACTCAGGGCTGCCAAGAGGCAGGACGTGACCTGGGGAATAAAAATCCCCTTTTCTGAAAGAGGATAAACATCCCCTTTTCTGTGTCTTGCTATCAGATGGTCTTTGGTGTTATTCTCAAACAGGGAGTCCATTAACAACCATCAGTTTGAGAGCTCTGGTGATTTATCTCCAGAGTGCCAATGTTCTTCACCTCTGGGAGAAATCACTTTTTTTTCCTTGCCATGCTGTTTTGGGTTGTGAACTCAGATCTCCACCCTAATCTCCAGCTGCTGTGTATTAATTCCAAATATTCCACGTGTTCCCAAAGCAGGCAGCAGCCCGTGCCTGTCCTGCCCTCCCTCCCAAATCCATGCAAACAGCATCTCCTTGACTGCAAAGTTGGCCTCAGACTGAAGCAAATGGCTGCAAGCACTCCTACCCCTCCTTTTTGCCTTCTCTTTTTGCTGGGGATTGAAAGGAGCCGCCTCTTTACTACAAATAATGATTTGTAAAACAGCGATATTTGCCATGAGTGGCTGCTGCCTTCTTTGATGTTCTTGGCGCTGCTGATTGCTACCCAAAGCAAGCTGGGAATTACAGTCTGTCATTCTCTTGCCTCATAGCTCAGGGCTATATTTAGCAGTTCAAGTTGCAACAGATCTGGAAGTTGTTCCCTTCAGCTGCAGCAAAGGCTGGAGCTGGGATGGGGCCGCCTGGGTTTGTCCTGGTGAGTCCAGGGAGCTCCTTCTCCATCCCGAGGGCGGCCGAACCAGTCAGTGCAGAACTGCAGGAGCTCCTCTCTGCTCTGCATGCCAGGTTCAGGCAGTCCCCCAAGCCTTTCCTCTGCACAGAACTTCCCATTCAGGGCAGGTTTTAATGCCTGATTTTTGCCCGGATCCTAAAGCTCGGTGCAGAAATCCCGCACGTGATTTTTGCTCAGCGCAGAAATTCTCGCCTGGGATTTCTGGGATGCCCTAAGCGTCATTTCCTGAAGATCCTGCCCTTTCAAACGTACAGATAAAATTATTGCAGCGTCTTTCTCTGCTGATCCAGCAGCTGGAGCTCTGCTGAGTGAGTGTTCCCTGCAGGAACTCCGTGGAACACCAAAGATAATGCCTGGATTCCAGTTTGTCCATTGGGGCTGGAGATCCAGGAGAGTGTTGAAATCCTGGGTTTGCAGCTCCAGAATTACAGGTCTGAGAGCTTCACTGAATTGTCAAAGGTTTTTAAAGCCCTGAGTGTCTGCTTTCAGTGGAGTTGGCTCTTAATTGTCTCCTTGGAGTCTGAGGATAAATGACTAAAACCAATAATGGAATCATATGATCTGATTCCTGCTGCCAAAAGATGAAGGGAGGACAGATGTTTTGGGAATTAAGTGAATATTTTACAATGTTTTTCTTTCCAATAATAGCAAAAAGGGGTGAAGATTGCCTAATATTGCCCTGCCAGCCATTAAGAATGCAGATAAGTGTGGAGGAAAAAAAAAAAAATTGGGTGCTCATTCCTTAAAATATGTGGGAATGCAGGCATTAGTGGGGGATTTATTTATTTGTAATTTTTCAAAAGAAACTGTCCATTTGCTCTCTTCTCTTCTCCCCCCTCAACATGACACTGGTTTGTATCCACTGAGTTGCTTCGTGGTTATTGTGGTTTTTCTTCACACAGCAACAAGACAAAAACATAAAGAAAGGAAAATGTGCTCGTGGATCCACACATTTGATGGAGTTTGACTTGAGGTTGTCAAAACCAGATTTGTCCCTGTTCTGCAGTGTAGGAATTTGAGGCCAGAAATCTGTTTCTGCTATGAATCTGTGATCCCTGACACGGAGACTGCACAGCACAGGGGGGATTTTAGTCCCCATCAGACCTCTAAAGGCTCTGGGGAGACTCCAAAATGGGGAAATGCTTGAAATTACTTCTGTGCCTCCCATTTCGGGGTGGTTGTCTGAAAAGCTGCTGTTCTACACTTTATTTTGATTTGTTTCCTCTATTCTCACAGTCACATCCTCTTTAAACACAGAACACCTGCTGATACCAACATTTTAATGAAAAAATTGTATTTCCCCTGGACAATTTGAGAAAACCACTGTCCCTTGTGATCTGATGTGATTTCAAACTCCTGATTTTCTTCCTGTTGTTGTTTTTTTCTTCTCCAGGGTGGTAAAGGAGGAGATCTCAGATGACAATGCAAAGCTCCCTTGCTTCAATGGAAGAGTGGTGTCCTGGGTATGTTGGATTTTGTGTGTGTAAATCTTTGTTGTTTGATACTGAATCCTGATTTTTGGAAGTATCTTGAATCTCAAATTGCATTAAACAAAAGTTTAAATTTTAATTGTAACAATCCTGTTCTCAAATAAGACATTTTAAAAATCAGAGTGAAGTCCACAAAGTGTGCAGAGCTGAAAAGGTGGCTTTAACATGAAAACAGCTTTAGTACTGTCACTAAAGAGCCAAAACAACTTATCCAAAAACAGCTAAATGTGATCTTCTGGTGGATTTTGGTGATAGTATTTAAATTTCAGTGTATTGGTATTGTGGTAATGCCTGGAAGGTTTAAATAAGGTTTAAATCTCGGGGCTAAACATTGTGTATACATTCAGTAAAAAGACATCAAAATTTATAGCCTTGGAAAAAGAAATTTAATATAAAAAAAAAGAAATTTGGGTTGTAATTGGTTCAGTTATAGAGGGAGTCAGTGATCCAGATGTGACTGTGCTGCTCTGCACATCCCATCTCCCTCGCTCTTGTCTGGGTTTAATGTGTTAATTTCTCCAAAATGCCAGGATTTGTTTGTCACCTCGCTGGAGTAATTAATTACCAGCTCCTAATTACTCCCATTCATTGGGCAGTGTGTGCTGAGCTGGTGCTGGCACACTTCTCCTTCTTCAGCCTCGTTCTGTTCCACTTAATGGAGATGCAGTAAAAGTCTCCTGCTGCCCAGTTCCTGTGTGAAATACAGGAGCTCCCACCTCCAGCTGATGTTTGGGGCACAGATAAACACAGGGATGCATTTGGTGTTTTGTGCACACATTTCTCTGCCTGGGGACTGGAGGTTTGTGCCTGTCAAGGGTGATGAAAGTGGGTGAGCACCTTTAGGCAGAGAAGAGAGCAGTGGTATTTTAGATTTTAACACCAGAACAGCGTTTGAGGCATAGTCTGTGATTTCAATATCCTCTTTCAAGCTGAGCTTACAATCTTGGGAACACAGCAGAGGACAAGAACGGTGTTTTCCAAAATCTCAAGTTTGTCTTGAGTAGAAAATGTATTTTTGTGAAGAGCTTGGCTTCAACAAATGGTGCCAAGTGGGGTTGGAAACACAGTGAGTGCCATGGGGGAGAACTGTGCTGAGCAGAGACTTGGAACAGCTTTTCAGCATGGAATAAACGTTTGGATCCATGGTTGGATCCTGTTTTTGCTGGGATGAAGGTACACAAGGAAGCAGTAGTAAAGTAGATTTATAGGAGTTTTTTTCCAACTGCGCAGCTGGAACAGCTGGGGCTACTTGGAATTCTCAGGTGGAGTGAGCAGCTTTGTCTCCATCTCTTTCTCCATTCCTGTGCTGATTTTAGGAGTTGAAGATCTTGCTCACATTTTTAACAACTTCAACTATTTTAACTATTTTATCCCTTAAAATATTTTAGTAGCCCAAACATTGAAGTTTTACAGGATAAGGACATTTTCTACCTGCTGGGGAGCTTGAAGTTTCTCAGCCTGGCTTCTTGTAGACAGGATTACATCAAAATGACATAAAAAAAAAAAAATCAAATACCAAATGGATTGCCTGCTGTTTCCTGCGTGTGTGCACTCCAGTGTTGTGTAAGGAAAAGTGCAACGTGTGTCTTTTAAACCTCACTTTGCCTGGGAGATGGTTCTTAAGCAATGATTCCTCGTGGATCATCAGGCACAGCCCCCGCTGGGCTCTGAGCAGCTGGAAATGCTGCTCTGGGAGGGTTGGGGCTGGCAGATGAACTGAGCTCAGCTGCATCACACAATGTGAGCAACTTCTTCCTGCTCTATTGATTGCTTTTAATTTTAGGGCACTCAGGCTCTCTGGCAGCGGGGTAGTCCCAACAGGTTTTTAGTGTTAGGCAAGCAAAACACGTGGCTTTGTAAAGCTGAGCTTAAGCTCAGTCCTCCCACACACCCAAATGTGTATTAAGCACTTATTAGATTTTGTGTTAAATTGAGGCCTTAAAAATTGGGATTTGCAGTGTGTACTCTGCAGAGTTAGTTGTTTGTTCGTGGGAATTGTGTTCAGAAGGAAAAGCTGCTTTTCTCCTTTTTTTTTAAGACCTCCATACCTGTATTTTTTACTTCTGTGCTCCAACCTTTTGCCTCAGCAGCAGTAGCTGACTAATAACCAACGTGACTTCCAGAGCTTTTCCAAGAACTTAGGCATGCATTTCCACTCAGCAGGCACCAAAATGCCTTGGTTTGGGCATGGAGGAGTGTTTGAAAGCAGCGTTATTTCGATTTAAAGCTGCTGTTCTGATCTAATTCTGATCTAAAGCTGGGCAGTGCTCACGGAAAGGAATGAGCCACCACTTGCCTCCAGGAAAAAGGGAAGATTCCCTGGATGAGTAAATTGGTTGTCAGAGGAATAAAACCATTGGCTTTAGAGAATCAAACTGATGTTTAAACAAACAAATAAACAGAGAAATGTTTGAGAGCTGAGGGTTCATCTGGAGCTAGCACCGAGTCCTTTCTTAATGAGGTTGTGTCCATTCTTACGTGGGATGGGGATAACTCCTCCAGGAGGAACCTCCATCCTGATGGCCCCTGCTGTGGGATCAGCCCCTGGATGCTCTGAGGGATTTGCCTGAAGGGCTCAGTGCTGCTGAATTTGCTGCTCTCAGGGTGCCCCTGAGCTCTGGGTGTTGCTGGTGCTGTTTTTGCCTTCAATCCAAGGATTTACTGGGGGGTCGGAGCGTGGGGCTCTGGCAGGGTGGGAATGGATGGGACAAAAAGGGATTTCATGTGTGATTAACAAGCGGAAGAGAGCGTCCCAAAAGCTGCAGATAGAACAGGGGAGAAAATGGAGATGGGATTTGTGCTGCCATGGCCTGAGAGCAGCGTCTGTTTTAGCAGCAGAGGGGTGGGAATTGATGGCAGCTCCTGTCAGGAGAGCAGATTCATCCTGAGAAGCCCTTTCCTTCTCCCCAGTGTGCAGCACCTGCCCTGTTTGCTCCTCAGTGTCATCACCTCCCTGTTTTTGCCCCTTTCTGCCATGCTGCTGAGCTGGTAAATATTAATTAAGTATTCAGTTAATTCAATATCCAGGTTGTCCTCTGCATCCCTGACCTGGGTCTCTTCTTCCCAGTGCATGTAGGAGAATGGGGCTGTTTGTTTTTATCTGTGTGGTCCAGTTAAATTTATCTTTTGCTTTGGGAATTCAGTGTATTGATGATTTATTCTGACTTCCAGACACCATTCAGGCTCTTCTGTGCAGCAAACTATGGCTCAGGTTGTTCCAGCAAGGTGTTCTTGGAGTTTAAGGAAAAATCCAACCCCAAACTATTCCACATGAATAAGGATGTGGATTATTTCATTCCCCTTCACATCCCAATTCCTCAGTCTCTTCCTTCTTCCTTCTCCCAACCTTTTCTGGTACTTACATCACCCTCTTTAATGATGAGGCTGAGGCAGTTCCTCATCCAGCTTTAGTAGAGAATAGAAAGACAAATCTGGCTTTCCAAGTCAGAACACAATCCCTCCTTCATTCCTCATGTCTTTTCTTCAGGAGAATGGGTTCAATTTGCCTTTCTTCCTTAGGTCAGATAACATTTATCTGATATATGATATGGATGATAAATGCTGTAAGAGCATTTAGATGATAAATAGTGAAATACTTTTTCTTCTTAATGTCAGCACAGGAGCTTAACCCACAAAAATCAGCTCTGTTGGAGTCAGTGGCCAGGCCTCTGATAGAGAATGGTGCTGTAGGCAAAGATCTAAAAGCAAAATTTAGATGTGTGGTTTAAATTAATTATTTGAGGGTATTAGTGGAGCCTTTTTTGTGTGCTGTACCGAATTTTTTGTGCTGCTCAGGGTGAATTACCGACCCATCCAGTTCTGCACAGATTGTAGGGAGTAGGGCTGGATCTATTCCTTCAAAACTTGGGCTCTTCCCTCCATTCCCACCCATCAGCCTGCTCCCAAATTTCTGTGCATATCCTCCTGCTTTGGCTTGGGTTTGGAGCTCACACAATGCACTTTTTGCAGATGATGTTGACAAGGGCTTCTGTTCCCTCGGCTCAGCAATCAGCTGAAACATCTGTGTCTGACCTGCATTATGAATTGCAAATTACTTTTTCCACACTAACACCCATAAAATTGCAGGGCTTATCTGCCTCTATTTGCTGCTAATTACTGCAGGAGTTTTATGTAAATCTCACTGTAAGTTAATTGTTCAGTTTCGAATTCTTTAATATCCCATTCACTGGAACTTAACAGATAATTGCACACAAATCTTCCAGGGATAGCAAAGTTGGGTCTTTACCTTTTGGGAAAAAAAAAATTAAAAAAAAAAAAAGTGTTTTGGGTAGGGTTATTTCCTTATCTATTGGGGTTTTTTTTAACTGGGCCTGAGCTTTCTTTGTCTCCAGTGCTAGAAAACGCGTGTCAGCTGGTGGGAGACAGCTTGGGATTCTTGCCCAAACCCCTCTGGGAGGGCTGTGGTGCTCCCTGGAAATGCCTGCAGGGTCTCTCTGTGTTCCACAGCCACACCGCACACCTCAAATCGAAGATGAAACGCACGCACCACAGCCCAGCCTCCTCTTCTCCCCCATCTCCCCTCCTGTTCTCCCCGCATCTCCCCTCCTCTCTCCCCGCATCTCCCCTCCTGTTCTCCCCGCT
>VXAD01012243.1:86065-132981 GCA_013399195.1 Dicrurus megarhynchus
ATGCAGTGGCCACTTTGAAGCTTTACGCCACGAGTGACGTTTGGAAATTCGAGATTTTCATCTTTTTTAATAACATTTGAATCCTTCTATTTGTCAGAGGTGGGAACTTTGATCTTGGTGTCATCTGCAGGACTGATTTCCATAGGGGAAAATGTTCAAGGGAGGATCTGCAAGTCTTTAGCTGTCGCTTACGCTGGCTGCCCTGAGAACTCCGTGTACAGCTGGATTAGTATTGAATTAAAATCCCTGCTGCTAATTAGCTATTTCAACTTCCTCCCCAGCCCTCCTGTGTCCTGCTTGTTTTTCTCCTCTGCATCTCAGATCTTGTTCTTTTGATTTCAGGGTGGGTTTGTTTTTCCCCTTGCGTGTTTTTGTTTCTTTTTGCTGTTTTTGTTGTTGTTGTGTTGTTTTTCCTTTTAAGCATTAAATAATTTGGGACAGAGAGCTGCTCCTTCCTAAGATTCCTTTTCAGTGGTTGATCTTTAGTTTTTCAATAATATAGAGACTATCATTAACAGTATGTCAGAATTCTTAATTAATTACAGTAAATGCATTTTTATACACACCAGAAATAGCTGATGTGTGTCCTGTTCTGCTAACACACAACACAGAATATAATTTTTCTCTGGGAATCATTTATTCGGAGTTTTTTGGCTCTGCTTACCTGAATGAAATTATTAATGCAGTTTTGCCTTTTTTTTTTTTTTTTGGGGTCCTTCACTGGACAATTCCAAAAAATCGCGTGGAAGAAAATATTTCTTTACAATGCCTTAAAATGTTTTTGTCTTCTCTTTGCCTGGTGGGAGCTGGGAGCGTGGCAGGAATTGGTTTGTGGCTGCTGCCAGCTCAGAGCCAGCACTTGGGCTGGCTGTTATCTCTGTTTTTTAGGAAGGATTTGCAACATCTGGGAACAATTCCTTGCCTGGCTGCCGGGAATGTGCAGTTTCCTATTGGCTGGCAGTGATGTCATTGCCTTCTGTGAGGTTTTCCCTGCTTTTTCTTCCCCATTATCTGGGTGCCAGCAGATAATACTTGTCCTGTTTGTACATCAGCTTTTTCGAGGCTGGATTTGCAATTACAATTAACGTCGTGGGGCAGAACCATTTGACAAGGGCAGCACAGGAGCTTCAGGGCTGGCAAATGAAAGAAGTGCCCAGAGCTGAGGCAGGGAATAAAAATCCCCAGGAGCAGAATCTTGTTGAGTTTCTGTATAAAAGGAGCTGATTTCAGGGCCAGCCTCTTCACACGTTATATAAACCCTCATTCATCCCAAGCCTAATCTCAGTGTAGACAATTTCTCCTTGCTAAAATAAACATCCCTTTCCTGATAAGGTTTTTGCAGCAATGTGGAGTCCTGGTGCCTTTGAGAGAATTCCTGGTGGAGCACAACCCTTTTCTGCAATTGCTCCTTTGGGAGCAGCCTTCGTGTGGATAATGGGCCACGTCTCTGAAGCTTTGACTCGGGATTTGAGATGCCTGTGACTTTATAGGAAATAATTACTTCTAACTCACAGATGAATGTGGCTGTTCTGAAGTTGCTGTCAAAAATATAAATGGCTCTTTTGGGCATTTCTTTAGTCACTGGGATCAGTCCCTCACCTCTCCCTGAGCTCAGAGAAGCACCGAGAGCTGCTGCTGTTCCTCAGCGAGAGTTTAAATATTGTACTTTTTGTGCTGATAAATTAATAAATATTTAGCCAGATGAGACTCTGAGAGCAGAGTGCACCAATGTTTGCTCTTTCCCCTCCCCAGGCTGGTTTTTGTCTGGTGTCCTCAGCCCTGGACTCTGCACAGGCCATTCCTTGAGCTGGCCCAATGCCTGTGGGAGTTTGTTCAGATTTCTGCTGAGCTCTGGAAGAGTCAGGCCTTACCACAATTAATGAAAAAGCATCAGCAAATGTGGTGGAGAGGAAAAAAGGGGAAATTTTGCTACAGAGAGGTGAAACAACTGATCCAAAGATTGGAGATGGGGTTGGAAGTCTGGTGGTGACACGAGCAGTGAACTGAACGCTGATTTCTGCAAATGACTTCCAACAGAACTGGTTTTTTCAGCCAGATTTTTTGCTGGGAATGCTGGAATCCTTCTCCTGCACAGGAGGAAGGTAACAGGAGAAGGAAACAGGAGCTTTCAGGCAGTGATTTGTTACCACACCGAGGAACTTGCACAACTCACTGGTGCTTGTCCTGTCACGGCTTGGAAGTGGCTCTGTGGGAATCACTGGGGATATCAAAAGCACCTGAGATTCTTTTCCAACATGTCAGGCTTGATATTCTCTCTCCAGTGCTGGGAAGGATGAGATGGGAGTGTTTTACAACCTCAGTTGTAAAAACAAGCAGCGTTCAGTGTGATGGAATGAACCGAATCAACAGCTGCAATTAGTTCCACGCTTGTTTATGGACTTCTTGATGAACTTCCTCACACAGGAGGAGCATCCAGGATTCCCATGGAAATGCTGGAAGCCAGCAGCTGTTCCACAGGCACAGCACCAGCAAGAAACCAAAGAAAATGCTCCTGCCACTCAAAACGGCAGGGGAGGTTTGATAGGGGAAATATAATTATCAGGGCTGGCTCATGGCCAGGGAGCTGGTTGTGACTCTGCCCTTCTCCTGCAAAAGCACTCTCTTGTGGCAGTCCTTTTCCATTAAAAATGATGGCATGTTGGAGTGTTTTATTCCTATTAGCTTGTCAGAGAAAAGGACAAAAATTTATCTTAGTGATGATTTAGAGACTTTTGGGAGAAGGGAGGGACTCTGAGCTAGCACAGCAAAGCAGGGAGCAGGAATTCTGTGTGTTCACTGTCCAGCCAGGGGGCAGCGATGTGGGAAGTCTCTCAACAAGTGCACTCTGAATTCTTTCTATTTTGCCCAGAATTCTTCCTCTTCTGCAGTCACTGACAAACTCTAACCAAACTGAAGGCATTTTCCAAGGTGCCTGGAGAGGGGCAGGGCTGCTGCCCATCCAGAAGCTCCAGCTGAGCCCAGTATTCCGTGGGGTTGGGTGTAATTCCACCTTTCAGATCCCTTTGAGATGTGGGAAGAACCAGCCAGGCAGTGCAGTGGGAATGCTCTTGCTGCCTGTGCCACCTTCTGCTGCAGATTTTCTTTTCTAGCACAACAAATGTTGTTCCAGTGCTCTTTTGGGGTGGTTTTATTTCATTTGGTCTGCAGCCACCAGTTTATATTCAGTGCTGTTGAATACAGGGAGCTGAAAGTGAAGAAGGAAGGCTTTGATGAGTGAGAGTGCTCCTCTTGTAACCAGACACAGATCAGGACAGTCTGTGTCTCGTTTAAACAATTTAATTGCTTCAAGTTCTGCTTCAACCTCTGAGCTCTTGCAGGAGCTCCCAGATCGTGGTTATCATAAAAGCAAGATCACGTTAGACAGCTTATTTAAATTCTTACACTCCTGGGTTTATTTATTTATTTATTATTATTGTTCCTCAGGGGCAAAATTTCACCCCAGAGGATGTGTGTGAATTAAGTGTGCTTTGTGTGGGAATGCCTGCAGCCGGCACAGCTTGGAGCTTGTTTTGGGAAGGTAAACATGGGAATATCTGCACTGGCCACTGCTTTGTCATGGCTCTTGTGCTTGTGATTTACTCCTGGAAGTGTGGGAGATGTTTATCTAGGATTAACGAGCTGCTTGGGAACAGGGGAGGTACTGCTAGGATCCTGAGTTCAAGTTTATCTCGAGCTCCCTGTGGTCTGGTGGTGAGCTGCTTCAAGTTTGAAGTGGTTTATTTTCCTCAATGCAGCTGGAAGATCAGTGCAGGTAATTTCTGCAGCTCTCTCCCCTTTCTAATGGTGATGGCTGAGGCTGTTTGTGGCTCTAATCCCACTGCAGATCAGTAAGAAATGGGTTCCCAGTGCTTTATCCTTGAGGAAATCACACTCCAGGGACAGCACTCACCAGGAGATGCTTTGCTGCAGTGGATTTTGCACTGCCAAGGTGACCCAGAGCCTCCTGCAGAATCAGTTCTGCCTTGCCAAGACTTCTTCCTCCAGGAGCAGGGAAATGCTAGAGAGAAATATCCCAAAATATGGGAAGGATTTGCCTTGTTGGCTCCTCCTGGAGTCAGGTGTTGCCCTGAGCAGAAAGGCTTAAAGGAGGGATGTGTTTTCCTGCTCCCAAATACCTCGGGCCCAGGGCTTGTTTTGCATTCACAGCCCAGAGTGTGAGGGCTGAGGGGATGTGCAGATCTTGCCTACGCCCACTTTTGGGGTTTTTTTGGCTTAATTTTTCCTTCTTTTCATCCCTTGGTTTGATTTTTGTCAGTCAAAGCCCAGAGATTCCTCAGGGAATCTTCCAGGCTCAGAGACATCCTTGCATCTCCATAACCAACACACTTCCTAAACATCTCCCTTTAACTTCCCCACCTGGAAGAAAGCAGCTTTAATTATCAAGTTATTAGGAAAGCTGGTGTTATTTTTCCCTTCAGTGTTTCCTCTGTTGCTCCTGCTTTGGTGATAAGAGTTTGAATAATGCAGCTGACTCCATGTGGTGCTGGGGAGCTGTTTTGTCTCCAGGCAGTTCCTTTTTGACAGCCTGTGTGTGTTTTCCTCCTCCTATTTATGGTTTATGCTCCTAGGAGTAATTCCCTGCATCCTGAATGCCAGTTCCCTCCTCTCCATCCCCTTCTTTAACAGCCAGCAACCTCTCTGATCATTATATTAGAATTAGTCCTTAATAAATTAACCAGTTAGAGTTGGAATCTCTCCTGCTCTGCTTCTTCCACAGCTAAAAGTAAAGGGAAGCTGAGACCTTGTTGCCTCTTAGTGAAAGGTATTAATCTGTATCATTAATTGAGGATTTATTTAATTAAAGACCTTATAATCACAGTGTTTAAAGAGACTCAGCCAAGTGATGTGGAGGCTCAGGGGGTTGGTGATAAAGTCACCCTGGTCACCTCCAGGTCAAGTCTAATTTCTGTGGATCATGGCCAGAAAATGCTGTGTGTGGTCAGTGGACTGTTTAAATATATTTTTTGCATTAGGATATGCAAAATTCTCCCAGCTTAATGGGAGAATAATCTCTGTACAGTCATGTAAAATATTAACTGAGTCCTTCACAGAATTCTCTTTTCATTTTACCCAAACCTTCTCAGGTTGGGCATCTGCCTTCGTGTTTGTAAACCAGAGTGGGACCTCTTCCTCCCCTGTCAGGCTCATTAATAAAAAATAACCACTTAATTTAACAGGTGAAGTCGAATTAGAACTGGAATTTCTAACTGGGAATCACCTTGTTCTGTTTGCAGGGATAAATTAAAAGGAGTCTTGGATCGATGCATGTTTGTTTCTCTGTAGTGGTGCTTTACCCAGAGCGTGGTTCTCCTCTCCTCCCCTGGGATTTAGGTTGCATTTGGGTATCTTTGATTGCTTTCATCTCACCAGTGCAAAATTGGCAGTGCCCTGCCTTTCTAGGTTAGAAAATGGAGGCAAAAATGCTGATTTCATTATAAAATATTTACTGATAGAGGAGGGACCTACTCTGGTTGGTTCCTGGGTTTACATTTCAGTCAGGAGTTTCTAAAGCTTTTAAAAATTAAAAAAAAAAAATATGTTAAAACCCAAAGTGTACAAAAGGACTCTTTACACAAAGCATCTCTGTCTTTTTAAAAAAAATTTATTATTTCTTTTCTGAATACAGAAAAGTAGGTGCTAGCCTGATGGGAATCAGACCTTGGTTCAATCTAAGATCATCTGTCAATCATTAAAATGAGCTGCAAAGCAGGAGGGTGGGGACAGGAGGA
This sequence comes from Dicrurus megarhynchus, assembly GCA_013399195.1. Classification (NCBI taxonomy): domain Eukaryota; kingdom Metazoa; phylum Chordata; class Aves; order Passeriformes; family Dicruridae; genus Dicrurus; species Dicrurus megarhynchus. The sequence goes on from VXAD01012243.1 coordinate 91,816, forward strand.
GACTCCTTCTTCTTTCTCTGCTGATTAAAGATGTCCCACTGGCCGTGCTGGAGGGAGATGGGCTGGCCTGGATTGCCTGGGAATGAGATTGGAGTGCAGAAATCCTCCTGTGTGCCATGGCCACGCCTGTGATCCGTTACCCAGGAGCATCCCTGGTAGTGACTGGGAATATTGATAACATTGGAATTGACCTCCTGCCTTGTCCAGCACTGGAATTGGTGATAATTCCCAAGGGTAGCATGCTGTATGCAGGCCCTTGGTGTTTGAAATGAGGAGATGGATGCTTGCAGCATCTTTAATTCCCAATTTCCATGGGGATTCTGGGTGTTGGGTGCTCTGCAGCCTTTCCTTCCACTGCCAGGCCCCTCCAGCTTCCCTGAATGCAAATGGCAGTGTCAGAGGAGTTCTGAAGGTGATGATCACACCAGAGGAGCTTTAGAAGAGTTCTCAGATCCTCATGAAATACAGAAGAGTCCTCTCTGCATATCCTGGTTTCCATGGCATGGCTGGAAAATGCCTTTTTCTATCTGCAGCTCTGCTTTAAGGGAACATTTGGAGACAAAATGGGCACAAGAGACACAGGGAGGATGAGCAGCAGGAATCTGCTCCTCCTCTGAAGCAGCTTTCTGTTGGGCTTGGGTGGAATTGGGGTTTAATTCAGGCTCTCAACAGAGATGGTGGCAACTCAGAGATTTGGTGGTGAGGCCAGGCCAGACAGTGAATTTTCAGGGGGTTGAAGATCTTGTAGGAGGAGTTACCCAGGGTTTGGGCTGTATTTCTGCCGTGTTCCAGCTTTTGCTTTTCATTTTTGTGCTGGCAAAGCCAGGCTGGGAGCACAGCCTTAAAGTGTGGGTGTATTTTGCAAGGGATGCTGACAACTTGTGTGCTTGGGCAACTCAGGGAATGCTGCAATGCCAGGTCCCCAAAATCCCCTCCCTGCCTGGGGTGCCTGTTTTCCAAGAGGAGAATTCTTGGTGCTTGCAGGAATTCTGTGCACATCCAGGCTGCTGATGATTTCACGTGGAGACTGAATGGAACCTGATTTTAGGCGAGTTTGGCAGGGATCCCTGCTCTTCCCATCTTCCAGTTCCCCTCAGATCCTGGGATGTTGGCTGAACACGTTGGGTCAGAGTGGAGAAACTGGTGAGAGTAATTCTGGTGTAATTCTGGGGTTTTTTTTCCTGTTGGCAGCTGGTCCTGGCTGAAAGCTCCCACTCTGACACGGGCTCCCAGTGCACCGAGAGCCACACGGATCTGCCACCACCCCTGGAGAGGACAGGAGGCATCGGAGATTCCCGGCCCCCATCATTCCAGTAAGACCCAATTCTCTCATTTATTTATCAAATCTTAATTCCTAGCTATTTCTCACCCTCGTTTCCCTTGCTGCTGCAAGCCAGCTGTTTGTTGTTATTGGTATAAAAAGAGAATATCGATGAATGAAAAGGGGAATGGGAATGAAAACCCCCTGTCATTGTTAGAGTAAAATATTTATCCAAAATATCTCATTTTCAAGCCTGCTGTGGATGAGTTAAGTAGGGAGGGAGCCCAAAATGCTTTTTGTGGTGTGTGGCTGACAAGTGATTAGTGCTTTATGTGTAATTATGGAGGGTGCAGAGCCAGCTGAAGGCTGCTGTCAGGAGGGAAAATTTCCATCAGGAATAATTCAATTCCTGCTCCATGTCCACAGAGAGGCTGCCAGCTCCATCTGTGTGTGGCCAGACTGGGAATATCTGCTTTGTTATTTCCTGTTCCTCCTCCAAGGGGTATCCTTAGGATACCTTCATTTCCAGGGAGGGCCTTGGAATTTCCACAAGGAGGATTTAAAGCTCTTAGTCTGTGTTTGGAGAAGGAAATGTGGCCTGGATCTGTTTGTTTTCCATTGCTTTTTGGGATGGATGTTGCCTGGAAGAGCCCTCAGTGTTGTGTGTGAATCTTTTACTGATAAAAACCTTTTAGAGGGGACGAGAAATCCTGGGAAATGCTGACCCTGCCTGGCAGTGTCTTGCAAGGCCTGTGCTGCCCTCCTGTGTTCTGAACTGGCTGGGATAGGCCAGAAAATAAAACCAGGCCTTTGTCTTTCCTGGCCTAAACCTGCCTGGAACAGCTGCAAGATGGAGCTTTGTTTAAAAAGATAATTAGCTTGGAATTAGGCACGAGGTTTGTGGTGCTGCTCAGTGCCAGAGCCGTGCATCCAAGGCCCTGCTGGAGCACCTGCTTCTTCCAGAGCGTTCCCAAAGTCTCTGAATACTACAGAGAAAATGTGGGAATGCTCAGGTTGTGTTTTCTGCCTCTGTTCCCATTCCCAGACAAACCACCTTCCTGCTTTCTGCCTCCTCCACCGCTTTTTCTTTCTTTTTCTGAACTCCAGTAGAGAATCTGGCTTGTGGGGAGTTTTCCTAGACTAAAACTTGTTTTCCCTTAATGCCTTTTTGGGTTCTTCTCCTCACAATTTCCCACAACATCTCAACATTTTACAGCAGGTTTTTCTGTTGTGTTTCATTTTTTCAGTCCAGAAGAGAGGGTAAGGATGACCTGAGTTTAGTCCATAACACAGGGCAGAGCATCTCAGTTATTCTGCATGAAGCCCTAAATTCTGTCAGTGTCAGAATTTCATTTTAAAGCACACCCACTCTAGATTAAAGTGATAAAGAATCCACCATACTTTTTGTTTCTCTGTTAAGTTGAGCTTAACAAGTCTTTCATTGTAAAATGAACCTGAATCATGACTCAGAAATGATGGAAAATTACGTTTCTGGGGATTTTGCTGTGGTGGTTGTGCAATAAGAGTGACTTGTACCTTCTTGGTTCCTAAATCCCTGTGATTTTATTTAAATGCTCTTCAAGCTACCAAAGATCTGTCATCTCCTTCAGTGTTGATTGAGGCCTTGTATAAATAAGTGCCAGCTGAGCTGGGTGTTGTGCAATTGTACAAACAGAAATGTTGCTGGACAACAAGGAATCCAAGGAATAGGTGAAGCAGGCACTGCCATCTGAGGGAATGAGATCCTTATCAGAGCTGAAGTGATAACTCCCTGCCTGACAGCGTTGATATTTTGCTTCATCGTTGATGAAATCCAAACAAAACTTCGTTTTTTCCCCTCCCTGCTGCGGGTTCTGAAGCTCAGCCTGCATTTCATGCTCCACTGCTGCTGTTTGGGGGTTGCCAAATCCACTTTGAGCCGAGTTTGGTGGTGGAGGTGCAGGGTGAGGTGAGAGCAGTGACCTCTGAGTTACCTTTCTGTCATGCTCTGAAAATGGAGCTGCATTTAATGGGCTCAGCTTTGGAGAGGGAAGAAGGCAGCTGGGAGTTATTTTTGCACCCTTTGCTATGGTTTATAGCACCTTTTGGAGGCAGGTTTGGGTTCTGAGGTGGTTTAGGAGTAGGAATTGTGAGCAGGAGTCAGTAGATGGTGCTGCTGGGATGGCCAAGAGTGACCTGAGCGATGTGTCACCATCTCCCCTTTTCCAGCTGTGCTGGGCTAAACAAGAAGTGTAAAAAAACCACGTGGCAGCACTGAAATCCACCCTGGCATTTTGGTAGGGATTAAAATGTGCACTCAGATGTTTTCCTGAACGACAACCCCGATTTCCCAATTCCTCTGGTGGGCATGTCAGCGCATTTCATCGATGCACAGGGAGCGTGTGGGTGTGCAGGAGGCACAGCAGCCTCTGAAATGTGGAAATGTGACACTGAAATGTGGTTCCACACAGCCAGGTCTGGCTCCAGCTGCCACAGGAGCGGGGGATAGTTGGTTACAGCGCTGGTGGTTTAATTTCCCTGCGTGAAATGTGCACGTCCAGCCTCGTGGAATTGTAGGAGAAACACATCAGTGATGCTCTGCTGGAGGGAAAGGATGGCCACTCCACTCTCTGTGTATGCATGGGTGAGGACATGTCAGGCATGAATTACAGGGAGAGTAGAGACTGTTGAACCAGGTGGGATTTATGGGTCAGAGAGGAGGAGTCACTTTCTGAGGGAGATCTCCCACAGCAGAGCTTTGGCCCACATCAGGTTATCTTTTCAGTGTTATATTTGCAGGAGCTTTAGGGCAGTTTCCTCAGTTAATCCACTAAAATGAGCTGTGGCTCTTTCCAGCACTGGAGCTGACAGGAAGGATGGAGAAAGATGATTTCCAAGAGCCTGGAGTGACAGGGCAAGGGGGAATGGATTCACGCTGACAAAGAGTGGGTTTAGGTTGGATATTGGGAAGAAATTCTTCTCTGTGAGGGTGCTAAGACCCTGGAATGGAATTCCCAGAGAAGCTGTGGCTGCCCCTGGATCCCTGGAAGTGTCCAAGGCCAGTTTGAAGCACCCTGGGGTAGTGGAGGGTGTCCCTGCCCATGGCAGAGGTGGAACTGGACGATCTCGAAGGTCCCTTTCAACGCAGGACATTCTGTGGACTTAATTATTGTGAGCTTTGCAAGGCTTCACCCTTCAAGGTCAGAGCTCTAAATTAAAAGTGCCAGTGAGCTGCAGCTTCTGCTCTTGGCTGGGATCTCAGCACGTGCCAGAACGATCCCTTCTCCCGGCCCAGCAGGAGCCTTTCTTCCCTGTGGGAATGTCACGTACAGCCCTGTGGCAGCTTTTCCAGTGTCAGGATGATGTGCAAGCACTCGTGCAAACAGCTCTGGCTCTCAGGGCATCGATTTTGGGTTGTCTTTCCACCCCTCAGGTGGTTTTGGGGTGGGCCCAGCAGCCCCGGGGCGGTTTGCAGTGCTCAGCCTCAGAGCAGATTTCTGGCTGCTGCACCACCGTGCTCCCAGCTGCGACTGCGTGTGTGGAAAAGGGAAAAGGGAAAAGGGGCTGGATGGCTGCAGTGATTGTTCCCCTTTGTTCTGTGACAGCCCCAACGCTGCCAGCAGCAGGGATGGCCTGGACAACGAGACAGGGACAGAGTCCGTGATCAGCCACCGGCGGGAGCGGCACCGGCGGAGGAACCGGGAAGGGCACGAGGACGGTGAGTCCTGCTTCATCTTCCCCCTCTTCCTCACGCTTCTCCTCACGTCTTTCAGAGCAGCAACTCCTCCTGCACCAACAGAAGAGACTTGTGTCTGCATTCCTGCCTGCTTTCAGGGACTCTTATTATTTTAATGGCATAATTTGATAATTGCTCTGAAACTCTTTGAAGCTCAGCATTTTTCTGAGGTCTGCACAACCCACGGGGAAGTGGCAGAGAGATTATTTTTGACAATATGCAGAACTTTCTGTAGCATGAGAAGATGAATAGCTTGGAGAGGACTGGCTGTTGGTTTCTCAAGGCTTGGATCAGCTGTGGTGTTTTATGCTGCTGTAACAGGGGCTCTGAAGATCTGTTTTTATACCTAGATGCACCCAAACTGCACCTATAAAATGCAGAACTCCATCTCTTGCCTCTGGTCTGTACATCAAAGTAAGCTTGGGTTTTCATTTGTTGCCAGACAAGAATTTCCAGGCTTAATTAAGAATTAATAGGTGCCACCCATTGTGTTTAAAATGGTCCAGAATTTGGAATACTTGGGCCCAAGATGCCATCATAGCCTTTATTCACAGCTCCACCCACCAAAGTATTTGCCTCTAGTTAGAACACAGGAAATCAGATTTATACTGAGGGTTTCTGTTCATTTAACCCTTCCAAAGTGTCACTGATTGGGAGTGAATGAAAATTCCTCAGTGGGAGGAGCAGAGAGCTGTCTGTGCATGATCCTGACTGCAAATTCCTTTGGGAAATGACAGAAAGAGGCAGAATCCTCTCACAATGTTGGGTTAAAAACTTGCTGCAGGAAGGATGTGCAAAGGGGAGTTGTTTTAAGCATTAAATCAGTGCCAGTTCATGTTTTGCCGTGGATATTGGCATAAGGGCTGGTGTTGGTGAATGGAATTATTTGAGCACAGGAGTTTCTGCTTGGGGTGGTCTGAAACCAATTCATACATTTAGAAAGAAATGGGAGAAAATTTCCTCCTTCTTTCAAAGCCCAGGCAAGAACATGTCCCAAACATGAGCTGTTTTCTGAATTTAGGCCTTCTGCCTGCAGCAGGTGAGTTTTGTTAATGTGCATAAAGCAAGGGGAACTGCTTTCAAATACATTATTTAATGTCCATAGTGTTGCTGTGGTCATAAGAATATTTTATTTAATAACAGCAACACCCAATACACATAATAACACATGAAATATATACATGAATAACACATGAATAACACAATACACATGAAAACATGAGTTGTTTTCAGTGGAAAGCAAGTCTAAAATGCACAGTTCAGCTCTATGCCACTCAAAAATACTAAAAGAAGTGAGATACCCTAATCCTGGGAAAGATTTAAGGCCTTTTAATAACAATGACAAAGAGCTGTTCATTTCTTGCACCTTCACGTCTTGTCTGCAGCACAGCTGGATGTAAAATGGGGGAACAGCCCTAGGAAAAGGGGGACAAAGGATGGGGAAAGGGCAGCAGGGCTGTGGCAGCTGATCCCAGCTGTTCCAGGGGCAGCAGCTGTGTCCTCTCCCCTCATTGTGAAACAGGAGAAATCCTCCTTTCCCTGCAGAAAGCAGGAAATGCAGGGAGAGTGTTTGATCTGCTCCTGCAGAGACTCGTTTGAATAATGCCCAAATTACAGCCCTGCTGGTTGGCAGAGGGGCAGGGTGAGGGATCTCCCTGGAGCCCTGCATTAATCACAGGTTTGTGCCAGAGGTTTTATTCCAGAGGCACAGGAACAGCTCACCCAGCTGGACAATTCCCTGTGTTTGTAACTGTTTGGTCCAAAGTGCAGGACAGAGAATCACCCAGCCTGGCAGAGAGGATTTCCCTGGGTTCCCTCAAAGGGAAAGGAGTTCTTGTTCTTGAGCAGGGTGTAACAGCCTTCATTTCCAACAGGTGGGGTGAGAAAAGGTGCTGAGGAGCCTTTTGGGAAGAGGGAAACACTGAGCTAAAACCTGTACAGGTCAAACACTGAGTCCACTGAGCCCAGAGCACTGGAATTGAGAGGTTCCACAGAATTAAAGTTGGGAAAACCCCAGGGAAGAAAAAGAGACACTAAAGAAAGATTTTTCTGTGCTACTCTCCATTTTGATTTACAAAAATTGCTTCCTGATTTTACTGGAAAACGTTGCCAGCTTTCAGTCTGGGCTTGAACTGCAACAAGGTCCTTGCAGAGGTTTGATTTGGAGTCTGAGTGATGGTAAATTCCCCAGGTTCTCCAGTGGGTGATAATTAAAAGTGTGGTACCATGGGTGGATTGTTGACCACAGCAGCCTGGATGTTTTCCTTCGTTGTTGCAGGGTTACTCACCCCAGAAAAGCTGTTCCTGCTGAATTGCTGCTGGGCAATTACACACATAAATACTGATGGCCAGAGGTGTGGGACACACCTGGTGATCTGACAGCGTTTTCACACCTCTTCCCATTAAAAATGCAAAGGATTTTGGGTATCCCTAAGCTTTTCCACCCCTTTCCTTGAAATTGTATTGCTATTTTAAGTGCATAGACAATGAATCTTCATCTGAGCTTGTATATTCTTTGATTTCAAAATAATCCCCACAAAGAGAAGGTGGTGGCTTGAGGAACATAATAAAACTCTTTTTTCGGACACTTCGGATACAAGCAGCGAGAAAATCTCGAGGAAAAGTGATCTGGAAAAAAAAACAAAAACAGGATGTCAGAGCTCCCCTTTTCTCTCTTCAAGCAACAAAAATCCTTGTTGCTTTGGAAAGTTGACAAAGTCCTATTAAGTGAAAGTGGAGTGAGGATCTTAATTAGGGCCGTGGGAGGTCTGCCTGGCACATGTTGTGGGGACCCCTCGCTGGGAGGAACAAAGCTCCCATGTCATTTTGCTGAGGAGGAGTGGGAAAGGGGACTGTGGAAGCTCTAATTAGGGAGGTAATTAAGGGACAAGGGGTTTTTTTTAGGTGTTGAGGAATGTTTTATAGCTGCTGCTCGGTTTCTGACAAGTCTGCAGATGTCAAGTGTCGACACTGGTGTTTCAACACCCAGTTTGCTGTGGGGTGAACTTAACTCTTGTGCAGCCAGCTGAGAAATGCCTGTGCCTTGAGAAGCTCTTCACGTGGGCAGGCTCACAGATCCCAAATGTTTGGGAAGAGGAGCTGGTGCAGATTTCCCCTTGCTGCTGCAATATGTGGATTTTTTAGCACGGTGCGTGCCAAGGAATCTGCAGGAAGGGTTGGAACTGGAAAACAGCTGGGGTGGGAACGTGGAGCCTGTGTGGGGTGGAGGGATTGGAGGCTGTTTGAGGCTCCAAAGAGCTTCAGTCCCAAGGCAAGTCAGGGTACAGGGATATGCCCATAAAGCAGGAGTGGACAATCCCATTGCCCGTCCCTGTTTAAGTAGCAGGGACTGAGCCCTGCACCCCACAGGTCTTTACTGAGGAAGTGATAACACATTTTCTGTTAATAAATGGGAAGGACCTTTGGAAGGGCTTGGGAGGGCGTTGTTTTCCCTCCTAACTGGGAACTTGTGCCTTCTCCCTGAGCCACCCTCACCCTTGTTCTCTGCAGTGGCACAGAACCCTCTTCACAGCTCCCTTGAGCAGATGCTGCTCTTCCCTTTCTGCTTTCAGGGCTTGTTTGATTTGCTCTTTGATGTGCTTTTGTCCCTCAGGCAGGGCCTGCTCTGCTGTTGATAAAAGTCAGGGAGGACATATTTTACCCTCGCAGGCTATGCTTTATTCCCAGCTCTTTGAGGCACTGAAAGGCTTTTGTCACACTGTCCTGGTGAACTCTGTCATCCTCTAATGAAGGGACAGGGCAGGGGGTCAGCAGGGCAGAAAGTCCCTGGTCATTAGTGGGACAGGCACTGAACCAGAGCAGGGAATGATTCTTCTTTAAACTTAAATTTGGTTACACGGGAGTATTTTATGAGTAAACCCCTTATAATCATGGTTTGGGAAAGTACTCAGTTATAATAATGGTTTCTTGCCCCCAAACAATGCTGGCTAACATTAGAAAAGCTTGGAAAAGGGAATTTTGCTTGGGCAGGGAAATTGCAAAAACACTATATGGATTTAAATGCACACCTTAATTACACAGGAAACCTTTCCTGTGAGCTCAAGGCTACCTGGTGCTGCTTGGGAGGTATAAAACAGTTTTATTCCATGCCTTAGCTTCCTCTGTTCCTGATTGTTCTCCTGGTGCTGGAAATCTTGAATAAACACTGAGCATCACTTGTCAAACTTTCTCTGATACCTCACTTGAAAAGCAAACCTTTTACTGTATTAATTAACTCTGAATATGCATCAGGTATAATTCCTACTGCAGGGATGTAGGAATTTCTCCTGTAAGCAGGTTTTCCCTTCTGTAATTGAAGAGCAAATCCCTTGGACCTGGGAGTTGTGAGTTTGGAGAGGGTGCTTTAAAATCTCAGCCTATCTTTGAAGCCTGTTGATTTCTTTACCAGGTGCCTTATCAAGCTGAGCCTTTCTTGTTTCAGGGAAAGGAACATTCCTGGTAAAATAGAACACTTGGAGATGAAGGATCTTCTAATGAAAGGTGCAGGAGGAGTTTGCTTTGCTGAGGAAAATCCCTAAAATATCTCTAGAAAAAGATGAGCCACTGCTGCCTTCAAGTAAAAGGCATTCCTGGGAGGGGATTATCTGTGGGAATGTTTGTGTCTGCCAGCGTTCACACAGCCAGGGATTAGGAAAGAATTGCTCTGAAACACCTGAATGGTCAAGGCAGTGTGAGTCTGATGTCCTGTACTGCCCACGCAAGGCATGTGCAGCACAGGTCCAGGTAAAGGTGCTTTTATGGGTGAGATATTAATAAAATTCATCCAGGAATGTTGTTTTCAGGATTTCTGTGCTGCTGGGACTATCCATGCCAAACTCAAACTGCTTTTGTTTGTCCCTTCCCATTGACACAGCTTCTTGTTGGTGTCTGATATCTTTATAGTGCTTTTCCATGCCTGATACTGTTTATAGCCTGCCCAGAAACTGAGCCACAGGCAAGTGGAAAAGTTAGGGCAAGGGCAGGGCAGCAGGACTGAAGGTTTTCCAGCTGTTGAGAGGGATCAGCTTCTGCAAAGAGCTTGGTTTTGGCAGGAAGCTCCTCCTGCAGAGCTGTTGGTGTGATTGTCCTGCTGCTCCCAGTGCCACAACTTCCCTGCTCGTCCTCTCTGCCCGTAACACTCCTGTGTTGTGCTTTTGCAGTCCCCAGGATCAATGGGCACCCCAAGCTGGACAGGCACCGTGAGCACCCCCCTGGCTATGACAGCTCCTCCACCATGATGAGCAGTGAGCTGGAGTCCAGCAGCTTCATCGACTCCGAGGACGATGACAACACCAGCAGGTACAGCCCTGCCATGGGGACACAGCTGGAAAAGCTTCTTGGCATCTTCTTGGCCTCTTCTGATTCCATCTTCTCTTTTTTTCTCCTCCCTCTCCTTTTTTTTTTTTTTTTTTTAATTTCACTTTTATTTCTTTTGTGATTCGAGCACTGGTCATTCATCAGTGACATCATTGTGTGCAATCACTGCTCAGTTATTGGGTCACTGTCCAAGCCACTGTTGCAGTTGAAAGAAAAGTTCTGTTCCTCTCCTTTTAATAGCAAGAATGGTCACATTTCGAGATCAAAGCACTGTGCAACTGCCTACCTATTTATAAAGTAATGGTGTGAATATTAAAACAAAATACTGTCAGCATAGATTCCTAATAAGTGTGCACTTCACTGGAGCTCAATTATAAAGGAATTCCTGAGTAATTGCATAGTCTGAAACCTGTGAGCAGTTCAGGAATTCATCAAAGTTAATGCTGTTGCAAAGGCAGCCTGGGCTGCCATATATTTATGGCTTCTTCATTATTTCTTTCTTTTTGTGCAGACACAGAGAGTGTGAATGAGTCCCTACTTGAAAAATACCTCTCATTTCAAGACATCTTTGTTATATCTAAAGATAATTTTGTTTTTCCTTAAGAAGTCTCTGAGCCAATAGATTTGTTGGATTCAAAATACTTCTTTTCAAGGATGTAAATAAATTTAATAGAAACAGCAAAGAGCTACTACTCCTGGAGATACTGAACCCCTTGCTGTGTTTACAAACATGATCAGCTTATGGATCTTGGTGGATCTGTTGGGTCTTGAAGTTGGTCAGGGCTTAGAGACCTGCAGAAGAACAGCAGTTCCTCCAAATTCTGATTAAAGGCTGTGTGTTTCCAAAGGGTTGAAAGGGTGACTAAATGCACATCGAAGATTTCGTCCTGAATTAGTTTCAAGAACTTAATTTTGCAGTCCCAGTGAAGTGCAGGGTGTCTCTTCACACAGCAGAGGTTGGAACGAGATGAGTTTAAGGACCCTTCCAACCCAAACCATTCCATGATGAAGTTGCCAACACCTGGAGATACAAAAAATCATTGTAAGTAAAACAGATATAAATAGATATAACAAAGATATTTTAAAAATCCCCCTTCTGGATGTGCTTCACCTGGATATTCACGTGCATGGAGGGTTGGCAAGATCAATCCTTACCCTGAATGCACCCTGAGCCTTCCCAGAGCCTTGAGGGCTTCGAGCCCTCCCTAAAAACTGGAGCCCACAAAAACAACAACAACCACCCTGCAGCTGATTTGGGCTTCTTGTAAATAAATTAATCATTTCCATGGCAGCCAGCTATGCAGTAGGGCAGGATTAGCACAGGCAGGGTGGTCACTGAGGCACATTAGAGCAGACCCAGCGAAATCTTTCTGTATGAATAAAATAAAACTTCCTGAGTCTGACCCGGGAAGAAAGAGATTCTTCGAAGCTGCTGCGCCTGCCTTTCTCTCTGGAGGCTGGGGCAGGAGCTTTTGGCACAGGGAAGAGCTGCCAGGCCAGCTAGTCAGGAAGAACCACTCAAAGGAATGCTCCAAGGTATGCTGTTGTGTTCCAGGGATGATGTTCTCAGGCACAGGAGAGATTGTGCTGGCAGGGAGAGGTTTTCTGTAGAGGCAAATCAGGCAAAGAGCAAATGGAGAAGGCTCCAGAGCTGCTGGAGACACCAGCCTGGGGACAGAGGGGTCTGAGGGGTGAGTTTGGTGCATGGCAGCTGGTGGGTTCTGATGGCAGAAGCTGCTTTGTGAGGGAGGCTGTGCGGGGAGGAGGCGCTGAGGGAGGAAATGAGATGGAAAGGATGTTGCTGTCCTGGAAGGGAAGAGGTTGTGAGGTTGGGATGCTTTTCTGACTCTGTGTGTTTGGCACTGTTTTATTTTAACTCAGGGCAGTGGAGCAGAGGTGGGCAATTCCCAGCCCAAGGAAGTTCTTTTGCATTCAGTTAAAGAATAATGTTTTGTTTTGGTGAATTAAGCTGTTCACAGATATTCCAGGACAGTGCAGAGTGACAGTGGGAGCACAATAATTTATTTCCTTTCTTTTCAGAGTGGGATGTAATTGAATGTTTGTGTTGTTTGCAGCTAGGATTTTGAATACAGGTTGATGTAGGGAACTTCACAGTAAAGGTCTTTTTTCTGTCTTCTCTTAGGTCTAACAGATCTGGCATCTGTAGCTGTGGGATTGTTGTCAGCAATTGCTGCTCTCAGTTCAATGTAACTGAAATAATTCACTGCAAAAAATGATGATGTTTATTTCTCATTGAAGAAATTACCATCATTTCTTTCTAAGCCATATAGATAATCTTCCTTTAACAAATGTTTCCTTTTCTTCCCCTTCCTTTGGGGATTGTAGAATGGACAAAAAATGATTACAATTATTATTACTGCTACTGTTGTTGTTATTATTACAATATTTTTAAAAATCTGTGGTATTTATTGACCTTTGTGTTAGAAGTGGAGTCAGTGTTGGACAGTAGCTGGTGCAGGAAATTAATTGCTAGTGATAACTCCAGATTTGTTTTTCATCTTTGCACTTCATTTGTCTCAAAAGCTCAAATTTACCATCTTGTCTTGCTCATCAAATTGTAACAACAACAGCTTTTACCCAGTATTTCTGGGGATGCTTCAGAGAGCAAAATATTCCTCGTTAGAGTAGTTTTGAGCTGCTTTTTAGCATCCAGAATATTAAGGATTCAGCAAGGATGCGTTAAGGCTGTGGATTGAGCAGAAATTACAAGGAGAGATGATGAAATGTGCCACAGCTACATGAAATTAGGTGTAAAAATGTTCCTGCAGAGCCTTCTGATCATCAGTTTTGTGCAACTGATGTGAGAGGCTGTTTTAGCTGCAATTTTTCCCTGAAATGTTGCGAGTCCTCCTGAACTAAACCTGAACTGGGGCTTTTCTGAGGAGCTGATGCTCATCCTTCCATCCTGACACTGAGCAGAATGGCAAAAACACAACAAAGAACAACTTCCCTTCTCACATGTTATCACCTGGTAACAGAAGCTCACAGATTTGCCAAGAACCTCTGGTTTTGCTGGTTTAATTTGAGAGAAAAATGCCCTTTCAAAGAGCAGGCAGCTTCACTGTGGAGTGAGCAACGTGCCTTGGCTTTCCTCAGATTCTCCTAAACTGGGAAGTTTTAGCTGAATCCTCTGATGAGATGTTCTGGGAGGGAAGAGGAGGAGAAGGAAATGGGAGAGGAAGCACAAGGGGGAGAATATTGATAGCAAAGTGTAAGAGGAGGTTTTTGTGTCAATCTTTGGTGCTTTCCAGAAGAGGTGGATGTTGAACAAGCCCAGTTTTGGGGGCCCTGTGGCTGAGACCTCCTCCTTTTTCCTGTTGGAAGGTAAAACCTCCCAACCCCAGATGCTGTGTGAGCTGTTCCACCAACCAGGAATGATCACATTTTTGGATCTCTTTTTTGGAAAATCCCACCTCTTGGCTCTTCAGTTCCCCTTGCTGGGAGGGGAGGAAGGAGTGTGTGAGGTTAACATGCCTGAAATAGTTGTGTGGACTCGAAGGGAATGTCAGCAGATTCACACCCTCTGAGCAGCTCCAGCATCTGCAGGGGTGATGCTTGATGAAAACACCCTCATTTCAGGCCAGAGGGGTTCCCTGTGCTCTCAGGAGACCAAGCTCCTTTTTGGAATTGCTGGGATCAAGTTTTTGAGGTACTCTCACATTCCTGCACGTGGCTGGAACTTGGAAGGCAGGGATGTGGACAGTGGGGGAAAAGCCCGGCACTGTTTGCTTTGTGTTGTATAAGGTTGGATTTTTTAATCTTGGTTAATGATGGAGCATTGCTTTGTCTTTTTGGGGTTTTTTTTGCCATTCTTAACATATTAAATAGAGGAGAGATGTCTCTCTGGTGGTATCTTAACAATCTAGGCTTCATGCCAGGCTCCTGAAATTAATTTGGGTAAATCCATTTCTGTCTCATTCCACTGTCTGTAAAATGAGGATGATTAATGCTCCAAACTCTTAAAGATCTTAAAGTTTTATATGTAAAATGTGGCACATTTAGGCTCTGCAAGTTTGAAGGGCCTGAAAAAAAAAACCCACAGCAAAATAAAACTAACAGACCATGTGAACGTAAATCATATTCACTGTCCCCCTGTCACCAGTTTCTATTTGATTTCTTTAAATTCAAGCCTTGAATTCCTGGTAACAGTAGAGGAAAATACAGCACCATGACAGGACTCACAAAAATGAGCATTAAGGGTTGCACTCAGACTTGGTCCCAGAAGAAAACAAGTGCTAAATTACACTCTGTAAGAATAAATTATTAATCTGATCCCCGTTGCCATTTAGCTGGAATCTTCTCTGTGTCTGTGTGATTTTCCCTCTCCTGCTGCTGCAGGAACCAGCTCCTTCTGGCAGAAAATGCAGGTGGCTGAGCCTTGCAGGGCTGACATTTGCTCTCCTTCCCCTCAGGTTGAGCAGCTCCACGGAGCAGAGCACCTCATCCCGGCTCATCCGGAAGCACAAACGCCGGAGGAGGAAACAAAGGATGCGGCAAATTGACAGGGTAAGGTTGGCACCAGCGTTATCCAGGGAGGTGAACTGTGATTTTTGAGAGGAGCTGTTGACTCAGGAAGGGATCCAGGACAGGTCTGTGCCTGTTGAATTCACTGGGAAGGCTCCCTGTGGCTCCAGTCTGAGCTAAGTCTCTACATTTGAAGTTCTGCAGATCCAAAGCCAAGTTCTCACCTCTCCCTTCCTCCTTTCACTGTTCAGTGATCCCATTTCTTGTCTTTTCCAAGACCAGTCTGGAGGAGAAGCTCCATTATGATGTGGGAAGTGGTATGGGATGCCCTGAGACTGCTTTCTGCTGGAAGGAGAAATCCAAGTTTGTAGGAAATCTCAAACCTTTCCCTTTGCCCTTTCCTGTGCCAGTCCTTGGCAGCAGGATGAGGGTGACCCCAAGGACAGAGTCCTGACATCACTGTTTTGTTCTCCCATAAATCTCAGTCTTCACACATTAAAGAATGAGCTGGCACACACTTTATCACAGCATAGTGTTTTAGAAGATCTTTGATAAGCACCTTTGTATTTCATTTTAGAGGCAGGGAAGCATCTGTCCTCTCACTTCCTGCTGGATCATGGGCTGTTCACTCCTCCCTTCAGGGAGGAGCTGTGGGTGCAATAATTCACACACCACTGGGCACTTTAGGATTTAAATGTTTGCCTGTCAGTCACAGCCAGGCAGCAGAAATGATTCATGTGAAGTTCAGTTGAGAAACATCAATCTAGGAACGTGCTCTGTGTGTTTCGTGATCAAACCTTTGGAGAAAGTGCAGACTGTGTTCAGATTTCTTTCCTTAAAGCTTCTAAATGAAGCATAATTTTGAGGAAGACTCAATAATTTCTGGATGCCTTGCAATTGGAAACCTGTTAATCAATTCCTGATGAGTGACTCCTCAGTAGTTCTTACTCTGAGCCATTTAAAACCTTGAGACTTTTCTGTTGTGTTTTGCAGTCGTCTTCATTCAGCAGCATCACTGACTCCACCATGTCCCTCAACATCATCACTGTCACACTCAACATGGGTAAGAGGACAAGCCACGTTTTTTATGGTGAATTTCAAGTGGTAGAGATGTATTTTGTGATGGTGTGGGAGCCTTTGGAGCCAGGAAAGAATTCCTTGGTTTGAAAGGATGCCAGGTGAATAAAGGGAACGGCAGCTGAGAGTTGCTGCTGTGTTGACTGTGCCTGCATTCCTAATCCAGAACTGGGTAGTCCTGGGCCACTTCCAGCAGCAGAGCAGTGTTCCTTCCAGGGAAGGAGCTGGAACTCCAGGATGTGGAGGGATTAGGGTAGAAGGGCACTGCAGGTTTGCATTTCTGCTGCTCCTGTGTTTCATTGCTCAGCCAGACAGAAACGTGCAGGGCTGCCAATGAATTTAGCACCTTTCAGTAGCACCAAACCCTCCCTGCCTCTCTGACATGTGGAACCAGAATTGCTTCATGTGATCAGTGCTAATTTCCAGGTGTGGACAAGTCTTTTCAGTGCTCTTCCTCTTGCTGTTTATTTTTTTAATGTAACACTGTCTTGGATGAGAAAATCTTGTCTTTAGCAGCCTTTCCCTGAAGGTGCAGGCAAATATTCACCATGAGAGCAGCCTGAGATCATTGCAAGTCAAACCTGGCCCCTGCAGATGTGTCGAGAGATGTTTCAAAGCTGAAGCAGCCTCGCTCTTTGCTATCACTCCAACCACTTTATCTGCTTTTTTTTTTCCCTCCCTTCCCCACCCTCCACTTTATGTCCATATAGAAAAGTACAACTTCCTGGGAATCAGCATTGTGGGACAGAGCAACGACCGGGGGGATGGTGGCATCTACATCGGCTCCATCATGAAAGGAGGGGCGGTGGCAGCGGACGGGCGCATCGAGCCAGGGGACATGCTGCTGCAGGTGGGTCCCTGTCCCCAAATCCTGCTGCTGTGCTCAGCCATCCCACCTGTAGGATTTTTTCTTTCTCCCTGCCTTCTGTGTGGTTCTGCCCACGACGGCTGGGACGGTGACGAGACAGGACGGACAGGACGAGAGATCTCTGAAGTCAGGTCTTAGAGCATGAGTTTTATTGTAGAAGGGCAGGGGACCTGCTAGGAGCTGCCAGATGCAGCTCAAGGCAGGTCAGAAGGCAGAGAAGAAGAGTACAGAATACAGAGCAGAGTAGGAATACAATACAGAATAAAGGTACAGAACAGAATCACAGAGCAGAATAGAATTACAGAACAGAATCACAGAGCAGAATCCCTTTTTTCCCATTTACATCTCAATAAATCATCTTCTGTGCTGAATATTCTAACTTACATCAACCAATCTAGAACAAGCTACAAATCCTATAGCATTTGCATACAGCCTATGAGAATCATTGTATTACCATATGGCATTATATTTTAAACCCTAAAAACTGCTTTTTGGACCTTCTGCCAAGTTGGCAGGGTCTGCTCTGACCCTTGGACCTTTCTGTGAGCAGAGGGTATTGTTTCATCAAAGGGGATCAGTTTGAGTCGGCTATACCATTGTTTTCCAGTTGTTCAGTAACTGGGGTTTGGTATCTCAAAGCTTGTTTTCATCTCAATCTTGCCTAGAGTTTCCATACTCTCAGCATCTTTTGCTAGGCACTCATAATTATATGGTTTTCTTATTTCATTGACCCCAACACCCACCAACCCCACGGGCTTTAGTAACCAGGGAACAGAATTCCTGGGTACTCAGAGAAATGTGGCACAGAGATCACTGAAATCAGTGATTCTTTGTGATAACGCTCTGAGAAACGACATTCCTTTGAGCAGCTGCAGAAATGTCATTTCCCAGGCAGATAAATTGGGGGTTTTAATTAAGTAATTAAAACATCTTTGACTTTGCTGCTGCAAAGGCTGACCTCTGCTTTCTGCACCCTTTCAGGTGAATGATGTCAATTTTGAGAACATGAGCAATGACGATGCCGTTCGGGTTTTACGGGAAATAGTCTCCAAACCAGGGTGAGCACTTGACAAAACCTCTTCCTTTTTATCCTCCATGTGCAGTCGTTGGAGCTGGGAAAACCTCAGAGAAATCAACATTTTGATATCCATCAGCATGGCTGATCTCAACTGTGAACTTCTCGGTGTAAATGATGAATAGGTGAGGTTGGTTCTGGCCAAAACCAACACTAATGAGGACTTGCCTGGTTTCAGCAGCACTGTTTGTTGTTGTGATGAGCATTTTAATATCTCAGGAGCTGATCATCCAACAGATTTCTCCAACAGTGCTCATCATCTGTGCAAAACCAGGAACATCCTGATGTGCTTCATACTGAAAATATTATAAAGCTTCCCCAAACCATTCTCAGAATGTACTTGACAGCTGTTGGATAGGACTAAGTTTGTTCCAAATAGTTCTTGTAGCATTTCCAGCTCTGCAGGAAGGTTCAGAGTCCTCCTTACCTGTTTTTTTTCTTCCCAGACCTATCAGCCTAACAGTAGCCAAATGCTGGGACCCTACTCCCAGGAGTTATTTCACCATCCCCAGGGGTGAGTATGCATTTGGGTTCTTTTCTGGGTTCCTGGGGAGCCTTCAAGGTCTGGAATATTTTCACCTATTTTGGCATCTACGATTCTGCCAGTCCAATTCTTTTATTTGTTTACTTTTCTTCTGGGAGCCTGGGGTTCGAGATACTTTTTCTGAGATTCCACTGCCCGCTGAATTCCTGTGAGTTTTTCTCTTGGTTCATATCTTTGGATCAAGCTCCTAACCTTTTGGGAGGTGATATTAAGTTTTCAGTTGATAAAAGATTTAGAAATAATTATGTAAAAAAGCCTCATTTTCTCACATGTGAACTTCTTAGAGAGAATTTAAACCAATTCTTTTGAAAATGTGAGGGAAGCAGCAGTGATATACATAAAACACTTTGAAAATGATCTCATTTTCAGCAGCAGTAAAAGATCTGTGTTCATGTGACAAACACAGCTGCCTCCTGCTGGTGAGGGCTGTGTTGGTGGTGCTGGAACCAGTTTGTTCCCAGTCCACAGAAGATGAGAGTGGCATTGAAGATGAGGGTGGAATAAATGCAACAGACTGGTGCAGACTATGGGACCTCACTCCCATGAAACCCATAGGAAAACCAGAGAAACAGCAAGAGAACAAGAGAAAACCCCTCAGATTTCTCAAAATCCTGGTGTTTGCTGCAATTCTGACCCTGTTTTGCTGTCCCTTTGTGGTGGTGCAGACTACTGGACCTCACTCCCATGAAACTCCTAGGAAAACCAGAGAAACAACAAGAAAACAAGAGAAAACCCCTCATGTCCCTTAATATCTTAGTGTTTCCTGCAAGTCTGACCCTGTTTTCCATGCCTTTTGTGGTGGTGCAGACTACAGGACCTCACTCCTGTAAAACCCTTAGTAAAACCAGTATAACCAAAAGAAAACCCCTCAGACCCCTCAAAATCCTGGTGTTTCTTGCAAGTCCAGCCCCGTTTTCTGTGCCTTTTGTGGTGGTGCAGACTACAGGACCTCACTCCTGTAAAACCCTTAGTAAAACCAGTATAACCAAAAGAAAACCCCTCAGACCCCTCAAAATCCTGGTGTTTCTTGCAAGTCCAGCCCCGTTTTCTGTGCCTTTTGTGGTGGTGCAGACTACAGGACCTCACTCCTGTAAAACCCTTAGTAAAACCAGTATAACCAAAAGAAAACCCCTCAGACCCCTCAAAATCCTGGTGTTTCTTGCAAGTCCAGCCCCGTTTTCTGTGCCTTTTGTGGTGGTGCAGACTACAGGACCTCACTCCTGTAAAACCCTTAGTAAAACCAGTATAACCAAAAGAAAACCCCTCAGACCCCTCAAAATCCTGGTGTTTCTTGCAAGTCCAGCCCCGTTTTCTGTGCCTTTTGTGGTGGTGCAGACTACAGGACCTCACTCCTGTAAAACCCTTAGTAAAACCAGTATAACCAAAAGAAAACCCCTCAGACCCCTCAAAATCCTGGTGTTTCTTGCAAGTCCAGCCCCGTTTTCTGTGCCTTTTGTGGTGGTGCAGACTACAGGACCTCACTCCTGTAAAACCCTTAGTAAAACCAGTATAACCAAAAGAAAACCCCTCAGACCCCTCAAAATCCTGGTGTTTCTTGCAAGTCCAGCCCCGTTTTCTGTGCCTTTTGTGGTGGTGCAGACTACAGGACCTCACTCCTGTAAAACCCTTAGTAAAACCAGTATAACCAAAAGAAAACCCCTCAGACCCCTCAAAATCCTGGTGTTTCTTGCAAGTCCAGCCCCGTTTTCTGTGCCTTTTGTGGTGGTGCAGACTACAGGACCTCACTCCTGTAAAACCCTTAGTAAAACCAGTATAACCAAAAGAAAACCCCTCAGACCCCTCAAAATCCTGGTGTTTCTTGCAAGTCCAACCCCGTTTTCTGTCCCTTTCGTTTGCAGCTGAGCCGGTGCGGCCGATCGACCCCGCGGCGTGGATCTCTCATACCACGGCCATGACGGGAGCGTACCCCCGTTACGGTATGAGCCCCTCCATGAGCATCACCACATCTACCAGCTCCTCACTAACAAGCTCAATTCCCGAGTCGGAAAGTAAGTCACCCCCTGGCCAGCCCAGGGCAGGGGGCTGCTCGTGGCCAGCAGGGCCCGGCCACGGGCACGGTGACAGCGGCAGCGGCAGCCAGGCCTTGAAGGGTTTCTCGCACTTGGGGAAAGCAGGAAAACTTGTGACGAAGGTTGGAGGTTGATGTAGAGGTGTTTGGTCAGGGTTTTGTCTCAGGGAGAAGTGGGTGCTGGTGGTTTTTAAAGATAGGTTCGGGTTTATCCCTTCAGGTGGATGGGAGAGCTCCCTCCTCGCTTTAGTTGGTTTTTAATAAATTTCAGCAATAATGTTAGTTTTGCGTTGTGGAAATCCTTCCCTGGTATTCACATGGCCTTCTTTTATACTTTTTTATCCTTTTTTGTGCTTTTTTGTGTTTCTAGAATTTATTGAGCAAGCTAAAACCGAGCTTAACATCCCACAGGAAATGATGGTTAGACTTCAGCCTCCTTCCTGGTTTGTCTGTCTGTGGCAGTCTAAAAGAGTCGTATCCATGAAACCAAGAGGCTGTCAGGATTCAGAGAGGCTTCTTTAATTCAAAAGCCTCTCAGAGCACTCTAATCACAGAATCTCCTGAATTGGAAGGGCCCCCCAAGGATCACTGAGTCCAGATCTTAAGTGAATGGCCCAGACAGGGATCAAACCACGGCCTTGGTGTTGCTAACACCAAGCTCCAGCTCCTTATCTTGAAAATTTGTTGAAGGAATATTAACTCTTCCTTTCTTTTACCCAAAATGACGCTTGGAGGATTTTAAAGACCTGTGTGGTATTGGTTGTAAAATGTCTCAGATTTTATAAGATGAAATTCCACCTCACCTTGGAGGGAAAGGCCAGATTTTTTTTGTAGGTGTTTTTAAGCTATCAGGCAGCACCACTGAGGGGAAATAATCTGCAGTAGGAAGCAAGTGAACCCCTTTCCTGCTGGCTGCTTTATCCTGAGATGTGTTTTGAGCCTTACAGGTACTGCTGGAATCCAATGTCTCTGCTGATTGCTGTCAAACGAGTCTGTATTCAGCATTCCTCTTGAACAATTCATGTATCCTGTGCCTTGATTATAGTGCTGGGATTGGGAAGTGGGGAACAGGCACCCTCTCAGTCATTCTTTGAAAATAAAGGTATTTGGGAGCAGAACCACATTTCTGGAGACAGCTTCTCATTTCTGTGCCAGTGACTTAAAATATTTCCTTTCTGGAATGCAAGAGAATAAAGGGTACCCCTGATTTTTATTGTGACCTCTTCCTTCAGCTCAGCCCTGTTACCTGCCCTGACCTGGGTTGGGTGAATTTTCCACAGCTGACTGAATTCAGACCAAAGTTGGGAGCATTTCAGATGCATCTTAGAATTTTCCATATTTGTACAGCAGCTAGAACTTAGAAAATATTGATTTTCTGTTCATATGCAGATCACAGGTCTCCAAGAAAATACAGTTTATTGCTCCCCATGTACTTGGATATTAGTTTGTGGGTGTATTTTTTTTCCCCAGACATGTTGCTTTTTGCCACTAACCAAACTAACTTAAAGCAAAAGCAAAGTTTTAGTGTTTATTTGAGGTTTGTAAGTATTGAAGCTGCATGCAGAGCTTGTCTGGGATGTTTTCATGCATTTTGGCAGTGCACGTATGGCAAGAAGCATTTTCAGTTTTCATTGTTTCACGCTTGCTGTACCTTTTTTTATCAAAAATTTTGGGTGGCTGGAAAAGGACAAAAGTGGTTCCCTTGTGCTTTTGAAAGGTGGGTGATGTGGGGAACTGGGAGGAGGGAGGGGAGGAAAGTTTCTCAGTTCCTGCTGGAGAAGGGTCTGGGCTACAAACACAGGCAAAAATGAATTTTCTAGGGATGGAAGATGGGGCAGGAAGGAGGATTTGACAAGATCAACCTCAACCCTGTACTGATTTTATTGTAAAAATTTATCAGGAAGGAGTGAAGCCTTTGGGAATCCAGCTCTGCCTGTGATGGTGTGAACTGGGAATGGCTGTGGAGGCATTTGGGAGCTTTCTTTAAAGTGTTCCACAAGAAAGGTGCAGGGCAGAGTAATCCTGGGAGGAGTGGATTGTGAGGCTGCCATCTCTGGGACCCTGGGAAGAGGTTTTATGAGGAAATCACTGTCCTTTCTCCTGATGAGGGAAGATTTCTAATTTCAGTTCTCCCCAAGAATGTCCTGATCTTTAAAAAAAACCAACTGGCCGTGGATTGAGCCATGGTCACCCTCTTTGTCCATGCAGATGGGTGTTATTCCTGACAGGGAACCCAAACCCCAAAGAACAAACCCCAAAAGCTTGTCCCACGGAGTTCTCCGTGCAGTGCACTGATCCCTTGGGTGGAAGGGCTGTTCCTGGGAAACTGAAATGGGAAATGATGCATCACAGAACTCCCTGGATTTCATTTTCTGCCAGTCTTGATGCAGAATGGATCCTGTAGCTGCTCTGGGAAGCCAAGACACGGGGACTCAGCATTTCTGTCACCAAACTGGTGGCACTGAGCCCAAAATCTGAAGAATTGCTACAAATACTTAATTTACTCCATGGATGAGGGTGCATTTGGGAACCTTTGTGTCTTTTTTTTTTTTTTTTTTTCATCTGTTGGTAAAACTGTATTTTTGTTTCATCCCAGCCGGGAGTTGAGAAGTTCTTTGAGACTCAGTTCGTTTCAAAGCAGCCTGTGACCTCTCTTCCTTTTAGAATTAGAAGAATCTCCCTTAACTGTGAAGAGTGACATGGCTACTATTGTCAAGGTTATGCAGCTGCCAGATTCAGGCCTTGAAATTCGGGACAGGATGTGGTTAAAAATCACCATCTCCAATGCAGTCATAGGTAAGCAGATCCCAGGAGTGCTGGTGGGGGGGAAAAAAACACTGATTTAATGGAAATAGGCTCAAGAAACTGCATTTTTATGAGCTTTTTTTTCATGTCTGTGACCTCTTATATTCCATTTATGGACAGCTCTAAGTGTGACAGGAAAAAACTCTTGTTTGAGCCTGGGCAGCTAAAATTGCTGCAGATTTCTTGTGCCCACACAGAGCTGGTTCTTAATCCTTTGTTTTTATATCTCAGGTTTTCAGGTGGCTCTAGAAATCTGCCCAAGTTCAGCAGAGCAACTGGAATTCCAGTTCCAGACAACCACACAACCTTAATAAAGCCTCTTAATTAGATTTAAAATCACCACAGCCAGTCTACCTGTGCTAGCATTCAGTCAGTTCAGGCTGTAGGTGCTTTTTGCTGAGGAAGGGGTTGGAACACAGGTTTTTTGGCAATCTAAAATCTGCCTCTTGAGGAAGGTGACTCCCAGTCACTTCTCCTCTGAAAATCCAGAGAAAAATCCGTTTTCACTCCTGCAGCTCAAAGGAGTTGCACAGTGTGTGTAAATAAGATTTTTTTTACGTGGGTATTTAGTGTCAGTGTCCATGTAGATGTTCAGCTGGCACAGTTTGGCTCAGATGATCCCGTGCCTCCTCTTGCTGTCCCCATTTTAGGAGCAGATGTGGTGGACTGGCTTTACACACACGTGGAAGGCTTCAAGGACCGCCGGGAGGCCAGGAAATACGCCAGCAGCATGTTGAAACACGGCTACCTCAGGCACACTGTGAACAAAATCACCTTCTCAGAGCAGTGCTATTATGTCTTTGGAGATCTCTGTGGCAGTAAGTCCCCAGCTGGGAAGGGCAGAGCTGTCCCTGCGTCACTTTTGTGCCTCGAGGATGCACAGAGAGTCCCCTCTCCTCGTGATGAAGAATTTCGTGAGGGAGAATTTCCATGAGGGTAGCAGAGCTCTGGAGCAGCTGCCCTGGGAGGGGGTGGAGTCTCTCTGGAGAATTTCCAAACCCAGCTGGACACGTTCCTCCGGGGGGGTTGGATCTCCAGAGATCCCTTCTAACCCTGACTGTCCTGGGATTCTCTGGGGTTTCACGAGGGGTCTCCCAGAACAGGTCATTAGCCTGAATTCGTGTGACCAGTGGCTGATGCTTCCTGTTAGCCCAGGCAAGGAGAGCACTTGGAGGAGGATGAACCCATCCAGTAGAGCACTGAGGACAGCAGGATTTATTTCTGGTGGTGCCACAGACTCCCTGCTTGTCAGTCCCACTCAGTTTGCAGTCTGGAAAAGGGGGATGTCCTCACCCTGTTCTCACCCTGTCCTCTCACTGCTGGGTGAGAAGGTCATTCCAGGGGGTTGCTAAGCTTTGAATGCCTCCATAAATGAATTCACAGGGATCATTTTACCTGCTGGGTAAAGAAGTTTTTTCACTTTTCCTTCCTTCCCCAGATCTGGCTGCACTGAACCTTAACAACGGTTCCAGCGGCGCCTCGGACCAGGACACCCTGGCTCCACTCCCGCATCCCGCTGCTCCCTGGCCCCTGGGCCAAGGATATCCCTACCAGTATCCTCTGCCCCCTCCTTGTTTCCCACCAGCATACCAAGACCCAGGCTTTAGCTATGGCAGTGGCAGTGCAGGCAGCCAGCAGAGTGAAGGTAAGATGGGTTAACTGGGTGTGAATCCCACAGCTCTCATTACCCCCGACCATTTGCTTGAGTTCCTTTGTGCTGTCCGTGCCTGTCTCGTGGTTTTGTTTGCTCCCTGCATGGATTGTGTGCAACAGCAACTTAAATCGAAGGTGTTTGTGTCTGTGGAGGAGTGGGTTTGGCTTTCAGCTCTCTGTGGAAGCTGCCAGGCCTTAACCCAGTCAGGAATTGCCAGCAGTGGGGCTGATGTTGCTGGAAATGAGGCAATTTCTGTGCTGGTGGGACAGGGATTAGAACCGAGGAGCTCTTGGCTTTCACTTCAGTGCTCAGCACAAAAGGAAAATCACATTTTTATGCTGGTGTGAGACAAGTGGGAGGTGGCCGGCCAGGGGTTTCCAGGGCTGAAACACTGCTCACAGGGAGGAGAGTCTCTGCTGGCATGTGTGACAGGGACAGGAAGAGAATTCTGCATGGATTAAAGACCTGCCCCCCTCCTTTTCTGCCCTAGCATGATGCTGTGATTCATTTTTAACCTTAGTAAATAAAATTATGTCATTTTTGGCTGTACAGATAATTATTTTTTAATTTTTTTTTTTTTAAATCACTCCCAGAGTGAGTTTTGCTTTTGGAAATGCTGCCAGTAAAGAAGGGGTGAGGATTCCTTGTGTTTTTACAGTGAACATCCAGTAAATTGGATGTCACTTATCCCTGTTTACCACAGCCAGTCAGATTTTACAAAATGGCACAAAAGGGTTTCAGAACAGGAGCTTGCTCACGGGATTTTAGCCCAGCTGCTTTCTTACCTTATCCCAAAATAAGAAATATCCATGAGGAAGCTCCCAGAGGTTTTAGAACTGGAAACTGATTGCCCTGGACAGAACGTGGGGGTGTTTTTTTGGCAGCTGCTTCTGTGAGCAGTAGGAATTCTCTCCCTGCTGCTGGAATAGGAAAGGAAAGGTGTTTTATCCATGCTGTGGAGAGCCTCCCAGAAAGTGCCAGGGTGTTCAGCTCTGAAAGGTTTCCACTCTTTCCTCGTGGAAAACAACTTCTGTGCTGTTTCTTGTTTTGTAACTGTTATTCCCTTGTTTTGTCCTGAGCAAGCGTTAGACTGAAGGATTCCTAGAGGAATGGCTGACTCTAGGGGATTGGTAAGCTTCAAATGCCTCCATAATGAATTCACAGCATGACCATTTTTAGACTCTTGTGACCCAAATGTTTAGCTGTATTCTTTTTTTTTTTTTTCTTTTTAATTTTTAATTTTATTTTTATTTTGAATTGTCTTGGACGCTCAACCTGTCTCAGTGCACAGTGGTGTGACATTGGCATGTCAACCTGTCTGGCCCCTGTGGGACTGTGCTGCAGCAGCTCAGAGGGGAGGGGATCAGGTGGGAAAACGCTGTCCCCAGGCTCTCCAGAAAAGAAATAGTCCAAATTTATGATGGTGTCACCCCTCTGGGTTGGGTTTCTCTGCCAGTGCCCTTCCACTGCCCATTTATTGATGGCCAGGTGCCTCAGGCAGGTGTTGCAAGTGCTGGAACACAAGGCTGCACTCAAAACAGTGTTAGAATTGGGGGTTTGTGCCCTCTCTCTTTTATCTGCACCATTAGATCATAACAATCAGCAAATAGCACTTCAGAGGCTCAGAATATTCGCTCACAATCCAGTGGGTTTGTGGTCTGTTTTCCATCTCTCTGGCACTGCAGGGAATGCAGCCTTTCCCCCCAAAAACCAGCCTGGTTTCCCATCTCCCCAGGCAGCTGGAGCAGCAGAAGTGATGGGCGTCTGTAGCTCAGGAAGGAGCAGCTCAAAATCATTTTGTTTTTCCCAGCTCAGTGGCTCATTCAGACTCAAAAGCTGGTCCCCTGTTCTGCTGGCTGGGGATTCTTTT
The DNA here is from genome assembly GCA_013399195.1 of Dicrurus megarhynchus. Lineage (NCBI taxonomy): Eukaryota > Metazoa > Chordata > Aves > Passeriformes > Dicruridae > Dicrurus > Dicrurus megarhynchus. The sequence goes on from VXAD01012243.1 coordinate 118,515, forward strand.
TGGGAACTCCACCTTGCACTAAGGTGGAATTTAACGGGATATTCTTTGGGTTGATTAGTTGGATTTTAAAAAGGATAATTAGCTTGGAACTGTCTCCTCATCTCTCGTGGGAACAGAGCAAAAAATATCACTTCTTGAAGTTTAGTGTAGCTCGTTCGTAGCATCAGCTCAGCTGATACTCAGTGTCAATCCTTCTGTTTTCCAAGATTTAGGGGCCTCTCTTGGGAACAACATCCTGTGTGTTACTGATTGATGGTAGAGCAGTTCAGGAACTGTTTCCTAGGGAATTCTCCAACAGCACAACGCTTTAGTGAGGAATTTTAAAAGAACCTCCCCACTGAAGCCAACAAAACCTCAGGGATCTGAGTGTGCTCAAGGGTGACAGAGAAGGCAAGGGCGTTTCTTTTGGAAAAGGTAGAAAACACCAAAGCGGAGAAACAATTAGAATTAAGCCTCATTTGCTTGAGTCAACCCCCAAATTCCCGCTTTGCCCTCCCGTTGCCGCTCCTCCCCTCTCCCGGCGGGATGGATCTGAGGCAGGAGCCTGGAGTTGAGCTGCTGCTCTCACCGTGCGAGCTCTGAGGTGTCCGTGTGTCCCCATGCATGGCGCAGCCCTCCCTCACTGCCGACCGCCGCCAGCACGCCCGGCCTGACGCGCCAGCAGAGCCCAGCTAACCCCGCTCTTCTCTCCTTTTTCCCCCCCTTCCGTGGGGGCGGCAGGGAGCAAAAGCAGCGGCTCGAACCGGAGCACCAGCGAGACCAGCAGGAGAGCCGTGGGCAGGGAGAAGGAGCGCAAGTCCGGGGGCAGCGGCAGCGAGTCGGAGGCCGCGGCGCGGCGGGAGCGGCCCCTCAGCCAGCTCAGCCAGCGCAGCCACGGCTCGGCCAGCGACAGGAGCCACCAGAGCCACCACTCGTACGGGCCCCCGGGGGTGCCCCCCTTGTACAGCCTGCCCAAGCTGGGCTCCAAGGTGTACGGCACCAGCGGCCCGCCCGGGGGGCCCCCGGTGCGCGAGCTGAGCGCCGTGCCGCCCGAGCTCACCGGGAGCCGCCAGTCCTTCCAGAAGGCCATGGGCAACCCTTGCGAGTTCTTCGTGGACATCATGTGAGAGGAAGTGCCTTCAAAAGACTCTGCACAGTGGGCGAAAGGGTGGTTTGGGGTTGGTTTTTTTTTTNAATCTCCTGGGATTGTTAAATATCAGCAAATCGATGGCATCTTTTCTTTATCTTTATTTTTTTTCCTCCCCTCCCCATCTTGTTTTGGATTGTGAATGGCTGGCGTATATTCACATCTTAATGAGCTTTGGTCTTTGTGGCACCTACTTCAATGGAATTAGTGTCTCTTTTTGGGCTGATTGGAGGACTGTTGTTTCACATGACTTCTAAATTCCTGACAATGCATAGGAGCACTTTTATTTTTCCCTGCTTTTTTCTCTTGCAAGGACAAAACGACTGCTGGCTGGTATCTGGGATACTGCCTTGGAATGCTGTTTCTTGGATTCATCCATAGCTCTAAGCAGACATGGCACCCACAAGTGCTTGGAAAGGAGCAGGATCCAACCAATTCCTAGAGGAAAACAAAGTTGTGGCTACCTTCTGCTGAGTAGGAAGTATAAATCAATCTTTCTTGGGTTCTTGGAGGGTTTTTTTTTTTTTTAAAGATACTCTATCAAGGGAGTGCTGGAGTCTTGCTACTGTATATGTTCATTGTGCAGAACTTGTAAAGTTATTTCCTTCAGTTATTTCCTTATTTCCCAACAGTGATTTCCCAGCTGCAGTCGGTTCCTGGGCATTTCAGTCACATCCCTGCTGACAGGTGTGGCTGTTCCTTCTGGATGTGCACTTGCTTGCAGGTTGGAGGAGTTACTCCCACAGAAATAGGACAATTGCTGCAATTCTGTCAGCTTTTCCCTTTTGAAGGGGCTGTTTATCCCATTCCAGCAGAGGCACCGGGAAGTCCTGGCTCCCACTGGGACGTGGCTCTTCACTGTGTTCCTTTCCTCCTTTCTGAGCAGAACCTTTCTCTTTTTTTGTTGAAGCAGAGACCTGGAGATGTCTGATCCCCCAGGGAACATTTCTGAGCACAGGCAGGGCTGGCTGTGGGCAGGGAGCTGTGAGGGTGTCTGAGAACAGATCAGAAATGGTACAAAAATAAATCCTTTATTTATATCTGACACCGAGTGAGACTCACCCTGCTGAGGAGCTCTGACTGAAGCAGCTGCTGTTGAATATCCCCAGGATTTAATTTCTGGGTATTTTCTGCTCTGAGGCTCTGGAAAGTAAATTCAGGAACCTTCAGTGATATTTAAGAAGCTTTTTTAAGGTATGGTGAGCACGGCCACGCTCTGCCACAGTGGCTCATTTAATGGGACACGAGCTGCAGCCACTCAGTGGCATTTGACCATGGGGCCATCCCTCAGTTAAATCCTCTCCTGTGAGATCCCTGCTGCTGGCAGGATTTAGGACAGGTGCTTTAAATCAGTCTTGACTGTAAATAAGCATTTCTTTCACTAGTGAGAAGCTTCTTTTTGGTCTGTTCTGTGCTTTTTGGGTAACTATCCAAGGTGGATGTGAAAAGAGAACATCTTTCTCTCTGTACGCACACAGTTCATTTGTCACCCTGGAAATGGACTCTTCAAACTGTCCATTTCATTCTGATTTTTCACTTCTTCCCTTTTTCCCACCTCTGTGTGCCAACACCTCTGTCAGAGATTCCAGATGTTTGTGTTAATGGGAGACTCAGTTTCTCCTTCCACAGGGAGCCAGGCATTTGGGAAGCTGTGTCACTCAGCCCATTTCTGGGCTTCTAAATTGGTTTTCTTTATAAAAACCTCCCCCAAAAAAGCTGCCCAGGGTTTCTGAAAGCAGAGCTTTCATCGCCACCCATGGATGGCTCCTCCAAAAAAGTGGCCCTGCCTGAAGTCCTGTACAACAGGACCTTTCTTTTCCTTCCCTCCTCCTCCTCCCAGCTGCACAAGATGCAAACCTGACTTGGTAAATTATTCTGAAAGATTGACACTTCAAGCAACGAAGCAAATCAGGGTAAAATAACGGTGGAATTCTGCTCTGTCTCCAGGAGACGCTGTTGAGGAGTCTGTGACTTTACTGACAATCACTAGTGGTTCTACTTTTAAATTAATTGAAACTTTCCTGGCCTCTTATAAATTATGATTTCTCTGGCCCTGTTTGTCTTAAGGCAGAACTCAGAGGGCTGGAGGAAAAAAAGTCTCCTTTTAATATTTCCAAAAGGGATTAAAGCTGGGGGCTGAGCTTTCACCCGTGTTTAATTTCCCCGTGTCTTTTCCAAGAGTTGCAGTTTACACACCTGCTGGGGGTTTTGTTTTGTCTCGTGGTTTTGCTGTTGGCAGAAACTGTTCTGTGTCTTGCTGGTCTTTGCTGCTATGTTGAAAAATGGCTGTGTTCTAAACGTGTGTGCTCGTGGGTCACTCTGGAGCCAGGCTGGGAATCCGTAACCCATGTGGGAAAGCGTTTGCTGAGGAAGTCAGGCTGGAGGAGCTTCACCCACTGCAGGTAAAGGATGCTCTGGGTGTTGTTCCAGCTGGATCCTGCTGTTTCCAGAGAGAGTAGGAGGGAGCAGTGCCCCTCTTGAACAGTGCAATATTGAACAGCAACACAAAAAAACGTGCGTTTCCCCACCGTGGAGAGGCTGGGCTGAGGCAGTGCAGGGTTGGGCCTGAATCTTCGCCAGATCTCCATTTCCACAAGGGAACAAAGGCAGGAGATTCCCCAGATCCCATCCTTGGCTTTCAGTGCACGTGTCTTTCCAACCAGGGAGCTCCCCGTGCAGCTTTCTGCTGTTGGGCACAGCATTCCCTGCAGGAACACGTGCCACTGGTGCCAGTGGAGCTGCTCACGGAGGGAATTGTGCCAGGTGGAAGAAAATCTGGGGGGCTGGAGTGCTGCAGACCCATCTGTTTCTTTCCCACCAGGACCTGAAATTTAGTTTTGGTTTAATGGCCCTGGAGTGCTCTGGCTCCAGGGAGAGGTTTGCTGTGCAGGGCATGGAAACACCCTCACAACAGGAGCCTGAAGTAATTTGACATTTTTATTCTGTGCTCTGCAGCTGAGCTCAGTGCTCACACATCCCTGCCTCAGATCCAGCAGCAGGGATGTCTGGAGGATCATGGAAAAAGGGTGAGGAAACACTTTGGGATGACATCTCCCACCCACAGGAGGCAGGATCTGCAGGGGTAGCGTCTCCACCCAGTATTTTAACTCTGAGGAGTAAATTCTTTGGCAAATAGTCTTAAAAGCATGCTGGTGTCTTTTACCTCCTGTTAATGAATCTGCTTTTCCAAGGAAACAGTCCCCTGGACACTTTATCCAAAGGTTTTATTGGATGGCAAGCAATGATGCACAGACGTTGACTTTTGCTATGGTTTTTGTTCTCTCCAAAATGGGCAGTCCCCTCCTGAGACTCGACAGCTCATGGGTTGATGTAATTGTTTTGGTTTGGTTTTTGTTTGTTTGTTTGTTTTGCATTTAACTGGATTGTAATAAGATTGACTTAAAATTATTAATTCTAATCAGTGATTAGAAATACATGTAAAGAATTTTATGTACAGTAGAGGAACGAAGTTACATGATTTTAAATAATGAAAAACCCAGACTATCACCTATCCTAGAATTGGTTCTACTCAAAGAGTGACCTCTTATTAGCATGGACTGCACTGTTCCTGTTAAATGTCTATTGCATAATTGAATTCTTTTTTGTAGATATTGTATTAAAACCCAAGTGTCTGTATAGTTAATATATAGCTGCTTATGTGTAAATGCTATTTTAAACACTAAAAAGCTTTTAATTTTATGTGATAACCTCAGTGTACGTGTTCAGTTCTTTGCAGTATTTCATTATCCTTTAGTCAGGGTGGAGGAAATATTGGTTAAATCTCATTTTTCCCCTGCCACTGAAGTTTGTCGATGATTATTCAGGTACAGGGGGGTTTCTGTGAGAGCTCTAATATCCAGAGTTTTCCTGCTGCAGCCCCAGGAGATGAATGTGCTGGGAGAACCCCTCAGTTTGTTCAGCTGTTCCACATAAATATTCCCTATTTTTGGACTCTCCAGCAGAAACAGGGATCACTGGGACACACTGTGCACACTCTGGTGAGCCTTGTGTTTGTCAGGACACCCAGGCTCCCTGTGGGGTCTGAGGAGCTCAGCTGGACTTGAGATTTAAAGGTCTTTTCCAGCCTAAATCATTGTAATTTTCCAGCCTAAAAAAAAAAGAACAAGCAGAGCTTGGTGAGGCAGATTCCCTGATCCCAGCTGAAAAAAATCAAACAGCAAAGGGAGAATCAAGCATTGTTTAAATGCCATAAATCCCAGCATTTCCCATTTAGGTGGATATTAAATTATCAGAATTTAATTGAATATTAAATTATCATAATTTTGGACAGCCTTTTCCTGCAGGGCCTGGTGGAGTTAAATCAGATTTTTTTTCCCTTCCTTATTTCTGGAATGATGATCAAAAGTTACTTAATGCTTCTCTGCTCTGGAACCACAGCCCTGGAGCAAGGAACACTGAGAGTCTCAGGTGCACCAACATGGTTGTGAAGATTTCCTGCAGGCCCCAGGAACAAGGACTCCAGGCTCCAGGTCAGAGTTTTGGTTTTTTTTTTAATCACACTGAGGAATAATTTTGTGTGCAAAATCTGGGACAAGTAACTTTGCAGCGTGCCAAAAGGTTCTTTGGTTTTTTTTAAGAATGAAAATATTCACTGGTTGAGATTAATTTGCAAATTCTTTAATTGAAATTGAGCTGGACTGATTGAATTCCAATAAGGCACAGTGGAGAGATGGAAAAATTTTAATATAGGGAATAAAAGAGCAGAAAAGGAAAAACTTTTAAGGAATAAAAGAGCAGAATAGTTCCTTGTGAACGTGAGTGGGGAGAAGAAAAGATCTTGGTGATGTGAGTGGATATTTACTTGGTACTGTTTGGCAGCAGTGTGAAGTTTTTGGTGACCTCTGCCTGGTTTTTTTTGGGATGGAGGAACCTCCTGCTGTGCCTTTGGAGAGTGGGATTTGCACACTGCTCATTTCCATGTGTCTTTCCCTGATTTCCATGGAACACAAATGGAGTGAGCTGGGATTTGAATGGGTAATGCCCCCTTTATATCTCACACACAGCTGCTGTGACCTGTCAGAGTGTTCCTCTTGCTTCTCTTTTATTGGATATATTTGAAAATTCTTACAAGGCTTGGGAAAGGATTCCTGGATGTATCTGTGGAGCTGTTAGCTGGTTAATAAAGGGAAATTAACAGGAGTGTTTACAGGGAAGTGGTGTGGGTGAGGCTTCTGGCTCACATTGCCAGACTCCAGAGATTGATGTAAAATGTAATTTCTGGAGGTTGTTTCATTAACTGAACCTATTTTTGGCTCCTTTTGGGGGCTGAAAGGTGTTTCCAGAGAGGATGGAGGCTGCTCCTCTGGACTCCAACTGCTGAGCAGAGCCCCTGTGCTTTCACAGCTCAGTTCATGTGCTGATTGTGCCCGGGGCCAGAGCATGCTCAGAAACAGGATTATCTCCTTCAAAACAGCTTCTGCTGAGGAGCAGGTGACAGAGGATGTGGTTTATTGTCCGTTCACCGAGTCCTCCTTTGGCTCCTCGTCAGTGGGGTTCTGGAAATAATCCCCCGTGTTCAGATCAGGCCTGAACACCATGATGTAGCACTTGGGGATGAAGTAGCTCACCAAGATCCCCAGGGTGGTGGCCAGGATGGTGCAAATCTGAGTGACAGCCCTGAGGACCGTCCTCAGCGTGGCGAAAATCACGACGAAGAAGATCCAGATGATGAAATAGATGAGGGTGGCAAAGGTGATGCCCCTGGCCACGTTGTACCTCCGGCCGGGCGTTTGCACCATGAAGGTGCACAGGAAGCAGGCGAAGGCCAGGCAGCTGTTGTAGCCATGCAGGAGGGCAAAGGCAGCCCAGGACTTGGTGCCACACACCAGCAGCACCTCGCTGGGCAGGGACTGGTAGTCGAGCACCAGGAAATCGGGGCCCAGCTGGAGGTGGCAGAGGCAGAGCAAGCCCTCGGTGAGGAGGGACGCGGCCACCAGCAGCCAGGCCCTGCTGTGGGTCACCCAGCGCAGGAGCCTGGGGGCACAGCGGGGGAACTCCGTCACCAGGGTGATCTCCAGGGCCTTGGGGACGAAGGTGGAGAAGCAGCCGTTGAGGCACAGGGCGTAGGAGAGCTGCTGCGCCGTGCACAGCCCGTCGCTGGGCTTGCCCACGTACAGGCAGCAGCTGAGGCTCATCAGCACCAGGGAGAGCAGGGCAAAGAGGCTCCTGCCACCCCCGGACGCCTGCACCAGCGGGGTCTGCAGGTGCTTCAGGAAGAGCAGCGCTGTCCCACAGCTCAGGGCCGTGCTGAGGGCCGTCAGCGTCACCAAGGCCACGGCCAGGGGCTCGTCCCAGAACAGGAACCTCTCGCTGCGGTCCTGGCACTGCGTGCTGCGGGCAGGGGCCCACTGGTGCTGTGGGCACGGGGAGCAGCTGGTGCTGTCTGCAAAGATAGCCTGGTGACCACCCCGCAGGCCTTGGGGACTTGCCGCCCCTGGCAGGCCCTGGGGGTGGAGCACAGACAGGGATTAGGTGGTGGTTTGGGTGGTGGTTTGCCTGTTTCCCTCCCTCCAAGGTGTGTTGGATCTCCAAAGCCTGGGATAGTTCACCCTCTCCTTTTTCACCCTCCTCCCTGAAGGATCCTTGTATTTCCTCCCTCTGTTTCCCTTCCCCAGCAATCCCAAGATTTTATCCTATGCTTTTCTTCTATCCACAACCCCAGAATCCCATCATACCCCTCTCTTCTACCTCTGGAGATAAAACATAAATGTTGTCGTCGTTTTCTCCCTCTGGGCCCAACAGGGGCAGGTCCCCAGTGAAGATCAGAACAGGGAGGGGAACACCTGGCAGTGCTTCTGGAGCAGAGCTCGCAGCTCATCATTACCTCAACTAGTAGACAGAATAATCCAGTTAAAGCCCTTAAATTCCCCAGACCTCACCTGGGCTGCTCAAGAAGGTGTTTTCTGGACAGTCTGTGCAGTCATAGCAGCAGAGGTTGAATCCTTTTATTCGTCTGAATTGTCCTGGTTGGCAGCGCCTGAAGCACTCGGATGTGGGCTCCTGGCAAAGGCAGGAATGAGCATCAGCACCTTCAGGAGAATTGTAATCTCCAACAAATCAGAATGAATCGTGCCATTTTTACCTTTTGATCTGCAGTGTGGAACTGGATCTGGAACTTTCGGATGTACAAGGACTGGTCATAGTCCCCCACAGGCAGATAGGTCAGGGTGCCGTTCCTCCAGGCCCAGAAGATGAGTTTGTATCCCGTGTTTGTGTTGTGGGATTGATCAAACCTGAAGCTCTGGCCGTTCACCTCGAACGGGAGGGTGTTCATGAAGTGCAGCAGCTGGGGAGGAAACGAAATGAAAATTGATTTTGTTCTTGTTTGGAGGATGATGATTCTGCAAGCTAATTCCTGTCTGCAATCAGTTGTCCCTTAGGAGGGCTGAGAGTGGGACAATCTGGCTGTGATGTGACAGAAACCCAGAAACCAGCCCCTCAGATCTTTCCTCACCTGCCAGGACCTGATGGGTGTTTTGGGACAGGCTTTTTGGGTGCAGCCCAGGGCTCTGTGCAGGGCGTGGGCCACGCTGTACACGGCCACGTGCACCGGCTGCACCGTGGTCACCCCGAGCATGGGCCAGATGTCCCTGAGGGTGACGTGGCCGCACTGCTGGCAGTGCGTGTCCAGCACCTCGGCGTTCATGAGGCGGCTGAGCTCCCTGGACTCCCGGCAGAACTCCTCCTGCTCCACAGAGCTGAAGAGCTCAGCCACGTACTCCTGGAAGCCAGGGACCGTCCCTGTTCTCATGACAAAGCCCAGCACTGTCCCGATGCTCTGGATGTTGGGGATGGAGGCAGCGATGTCAGACAGCATCCAGGCTTCCGTGCCAATCCAGACCTTCTTGCCCAGCCCCATCCTGATGCTGTGCTCCAGCAGGGCCTGGGCAGGCAGGCTGAAGGCAAACAGCACAATGACGTTGACTTTGGTGCTGTTAATCAACTTAACCGTGTCTTCCAGCTGCTTTTTGGCGTTGGGCTCGGCCAGGTCTGTGGGGATGAGCCCCTCGAAGGCGATGCAGATGTTGTCGTTGCCCACCATGCTCAGGAAGAGAGCCCGGGCCCCTCGGCCGTACTCATCGTCGCTGCCGATGGTGGCGATCCAGTTCCAGCCGAACTGGTTGAGGAGCAGCACCACGGCTTCCACCAGGTTCTTGTCGCTGGGGACGGTGCGGTAGAAGGACGGGTACAGCTCCGTGTTGCTGAGGGTCTCGCTGCTGGCCCCGTAGCTGACCTGAGTGTGGAACAGAGAGGAAGTGAGGGAAAAGAGGGACGTGGCCACAGTCCAGGTCATTCACACCTTTTTTTCCTTCAGTTTTAGTGCGTTAAATTTGCAAAAATGATGGGATGGTGGTAAAAACTCGTCCCAAGGGGTGGGTCTGTCATGGCTGCATTCACCAAGAGAGCCATAAATTGTCTCCTTTGTGTCCCGTATCACTAATGAAGTGATAATTAACGACTTTCTACACTGGGTGACACACCCAGGAGTCTGTTGTTTCTTAGCCCGGGGCTAAATTTCCCTGATCATTAGAGCTCTCTGTTGTGGCAACTCAGTGTTTAATCGCAGATGGATTGTCATGGGATGCTCCAGGAGCTCTGTTACTCCCATTTTACATGGATCAGAGTGGTCTGAGCTCTGTTCTCTCAGGGAAATTAAACACTCGAGTGTGTCCAGGAGGGGATTTCGATGACCCACCCAAGAACACTCAGGAAATCTGTGGCAGAGACCACAATCTGTGCTTTAACCACCAAACGCCACCAAGAGGGAGAATTCCTGCTTCTCCAGAGAGCTTCTTTACCTGTGGGATCAAGAAGGAGCTGAAGAGCTTGGCTGTCACCAGGCAGAGATCCGACGTGTGGGGCCCGATGACGGCGGTGACGCGGGGCTGGTACTCGGTGTAGTTGCAGAGAACCCCGATCCCCGTGGTGCCATTCCGGGTCAGGAACAGCAGGCTGGGCTGCAGGGCCACCAGGGCCTCGAAGCAGGTGTCATACATGTCATATCCCAGCGTTATTCCCGGCAGCAGGGAGCTGGAATTGTTGATCTGATCGATGGCGAACCTCATCCCCAGAGCCCAGATCAGCCCGTCCGTGAATAACCTGAGGGAAGAGGAATGGGAATTGTGTGGCCCAGCGGTGCTGTCACAGCAGGGATCAGCTTCTCCCACCTTCTCAGACATCTTGGCATCCTTGTAGCCGAGCAGGACATCCCTGGCACTGTCAGCAGAGCATCCCTGGACCCATTTGTGAGTTTTCTACTCTGAGTGTGAGCACCTTTCCGATTTAATTAATCCTTTCTGCCGGCAAATAAATCCTTGGAGCTTCCCAGGAGATGGAACAGAGGTAGAGACCAGTTTAGCTGGGAGGGTCAGGACTTTGTGTCCTTCACCCATGAACCACTGATTCCCACAGTGCTAATTCAGGAGAGATGTAGGATTTTTCCTGGGATTTTCCTCCTCTGTGTATCCCAGCACACTGAGCACATTCCCTGCCCCAGGGGCTGTGAAGATGGAAGGATTTTGGACCCTGCTTTGCTGCTGCCAGAGCAGGAGGAGGGACACCAGCCTGGCTTTTTCACTCTCCTCACAAAGAGCTGCGGGTGGGTGGTGATGTGGTGGTGGGAACCAACCTGGTGTAACTGAGGAGGAAACGCTGCTCACACCCTGGCAGAGCTGCAAGCCAGCTGATTTTGTCCCCTGCTTTGCCTTGTGCCTGGTGCTGAGTGTCCTTTTACCCCCTAAAAGGCAACAGCACCATCCCAAGGCGTGATCTGCCCACAGGGAGCAGCGTGTGGAACCAAAAATAACATTTACAATTTAAGTGTTTGATTCAAGCCCTGAGGAAACCAGTGCTGCTAAAAGCTGTCATCAGAATGGGGTTGAAGTTTGACAAGCATCGAGAAAACACAAAAACATTTCCATTTTGGGACCAGTTGATGTCCCAGTGCTCCATCCCCTCAAAGCTCTTCTCAGTCCCATCCCACCACCACCAGAACCACTTCATTTTCCATTTCCCCCACCCCTGCTGACCCCCAGCACGGCTCTCACCTCTCACACACCAGCAGGGTGGGCTCGGAGCGAGCTGTCAGGTTCACCGTGTCCTTCCCAAAGGGGAAGAGCCCCCCCAGGATAAAATCCCCCGGCCTGCGGAACTGAGCCGACAGGCACGAGGGGCTCGGGGAGGCGGCCCAGCCAAAGCTCAGGCACAGCCAAAGCTCTGCCACCAGCAGCATTTTGGGGGGAAAAGGAATCTGGGAAAGGGAAGAAGAGCAGGGAATGCGGGCTCAGCACGTCCTGGGAAGCCTCTTTAAATTGAGCTCGGAGGGATTAAAGGAAGGGCGAGGAATTTGTTTAACAAAATGCATTAAGTTGAATTAAGTGGGGAATAATCAAATACCCCCTGAGTGCACTTGGGTGCAAACCACTGCCCTCATCCTGATTGCCTTTACTCAGCGAGCAGCCTTTGCTCAGAGTGATTTACAAATTCGTTGTGACAGCTGTGGAAATTTGGGTTCCTCTGGCAGAGCTGATAAAACTCAGGTGCCCCGCTCGGATTCTGGTACACAGCAGTCATTTTTATTTCTGTATTTTTTAAATTTGAGGTCACCTCATCATGGAAATAACCAAATCTTCCTCAGGGCATGGCAGGAATTTGCCTGCAGAGGCCATTCCTAGGTCACAAGGTTGGTGAGCTGCCACTCAGCTATATTGATATTTTTTTAGGAAGTTGTTACTGGCTGATCTAATTTTTTTTTTCCCCCACACTGAGCTGGGACATTAATTTCAGTTTAAACCCAAGTTCACAGCATGGTAATTTAGGTTCCATCACTGTATTTGTTCTGTCCAGGGTTGGATTTTAGGACAGCTCCGAATGCAAAGTTCAATTTCCTGCATTTTCTACTGTATCAGAAAACATTTTTTGCTGCCAAAGTGATGCTCCAAGGCTGGAATATTTTCCTTGCAGGAAGAGAAGCAGATGCAGAGAGCTAAATACAGGAACACTTCAGGGAAGCACCAGCTGCAGCTGTGTTTTCCAGGTATGTTCATAGTGGCATTTTTTAAAGGATACTTTCCCTTTCCTGGATTATTTAAGTGTCAGCTTTAACTGTAAAACTTTTTAAAGTAAGTTCTAAACACAATCCTGAATTTTGGGCAAGTTCACCTTCAACATTAAGATTTATCTCCTAAGAGGAGTGGTTGAGAATGAATGTGACAAGGGAGAAAAAGTATTTTTCTTGTGGCCATACCACCACTTCAAGACATCTAAACCCATTTTTTCCCTTGACCCACATTATTTAATTTAATTTAAGGCATTTAATTCACTGCCCAGGTGAAATACCAGCTGATCTCCAGGGAAATGAAACAGATTTTTCCAGGAAAGAAAATGTGAGTAGGTCACAATGTAAATCGTGTCCCTTCCACCACCACAGCCCCCAGAGTGGGATCCCACAAAGGACACTCCTCAGAAAGACATTATTCACATCATTTAATGTCCACTTAGTCCAGGCTCCATGAGGTAATAATAGTGACTTCCTGAAGTTCTTAGTGTTACGTTAGGCCAAAAAGAGACAATCACCCTGTGGGATTCCCCCGACTGTTCCTGTCATCCTGGACTAACCCTGGGGTGCTTTTCCAGCTTTCCAAAAGCTCAGGAAATCCTATTTGACAGCCTTTGGCTCTTCCAGTGATTTGCAGTAGAAGCCAGAAGCCTCACAAAGGAGTGATTTACAGTACAAGTGTGGATTTTCCCCCAGAGAGGCAGAGAAACCGTTTTTTGTAGGCATTTGACACATTCATAAATAAAACAAACACATAAGAACACAATTCAGAGGCATGGCTGGCCAACAGCTCCAGGCTGCAGCCCAGGCTGGATAAAGGGGATTGTGCAGCAGATTTTAATCTCTGCTGCACATTCCAAGTGCAAAAAGCATGGATTGAAGGGGCAGGGATGTGACACAGAGGGAAGGTGCTGCTGGATGGATCCCTGCTCCAGGCCCAGCTTTCTCTTAAGGTAACAACATCCACCCCCACTTCCTTCAGCTCCTGGGACCCCAGAATGAGCAGCAGTGATGGGGTGGCTGTGACAGGGAAAGGAGCTTCCCTTCCCACGTGCATTGCTCAGGATTATATTCTCCAGCAAAGCCCTCAGGTGGATTTTTCGTGTAAACCAAAGTGGCCAGGTGAGCTCACATGGGATAGAAACGTGTTCAGACACCACAGCTCAAATTTGGGCTGTCACACGAGGCCAGAACTATTGCTGTAAATGCACAGAAGCTGCAGAAGTTTGGCTTAAAAAGGAAAACACCCCCCTCCCAGCCTTGCTGGGAACAAAAAAAAAAAAAATCCCTTAGCAGCTCATCCTAATGTGGATTTTTTCTTTTTTTTCTAGCTGTAGAGCTCTACATACAAACCGACAGATGTAAAAAAAGAACTGGTCCACATTTTTCTCTTATAAAGTGAGGCATCCTGAATAGTTTGGCCAACTCCTCAGCTCCAGGCTGGAAAGAAAAAGTGGAAATAACCACGGACAGAGAGTTGTGCTTCTGTGAAAACGTGATTTTCACCCTGGGCTCATCCCGGTCCTGCTGGAACGCGGCTCGGTGGCCCCCCCGCCGCTGTCAGGGCAGGTCGAGCAGCTTGTGCTGTGCGAAGAGCTCCTGGGTGATGCTGTAAACGTCGCCGATGTAGGGGATGGCCTCTCCCAGCATGGCCACGGCCTCCTCTCGCGGGCCCACGTTCATGATCTCCAGGAAGGCGTCGCGGGAAGGCAGCGCGCAGAACGCCACGGTGGCGGCCTTGCGGACGACCCAGGGGTGGTAAGCGGCCAGCGAGGCGTTGTAGGCGTCGGTGCAGACCACGGAGGTGCGGGAATCGCCGGAGCGCAGCCCCTCCAGGAAGAGCTGGAGCCAGCGCAGGGCGCGGTGCAGCCGCAGCACCGTGCGGCAGCCGGAGTCGGAGCGGGCCCGCAGCGCCGCCGGCCCCGCCGCCAGCTCGTGGCGCACCATGGACTGCAGCGACACGTACTGCTGGCCCTGCCGGCCCCCGCAGTGCCCCTCCAGCAGCGACACCTTGGCCACCGCGTCCTTGGAGATGAACGAGAAGACGGTGCCGAGGCTCTGCAGGAACCTGCGGGCGGGGAGTTAGGGGGTTACAGGAGCATAGGAGCAGCCGGGTGCCGCGCTCCGCTACGGGCAGGGACGCCTTCCACTGTCCCGGGTTCTCCGAGCTGGCCTGGGGCGCTTCCAGGGATGGGGCAGCCACGGCTTCTCTGGGAAATCCATCCCCAGCGTCACAGCCAGGAATTCCTTCCCACTATCCCACC